>VXBJ01004962.1:161302-350984 GCA_013400055.1 Nycticryphes semicollaris
AAAAAAAACCAACCAAAAAACCAAAACAGAGGTAGACATTTGTAATAGCTGAATTTTCTTGCTGAAAACACAAGGCTGTGAAATCAGAGAAAAAAGTAAACTTCACAAATTTTATTTCACCATCCCAGTGAATGCCAGATACTGCTGACTGAAAGAAATTAAGATGTAAGAAACTTAACTCCGTGGAGGAGGTTTTATTGGCATTCTGGCCCCACTGAATTCTCAGTGCTGGAAAATTATTAGCTTTTGGGTTCATGGTGATTGTCGTGATTTCAGCCAAATTTTCCAAAACCAGACCAACAGATGGCCCTTCCTCCCCCAAAAACGAAAGGGGAGGAAGAGGATAAGGAGATTTATGAGTTTAGAATGAACCAAACTACTTTAATGAAGTATTAATACTAAAAATAAAGTAATAAGAAAGTAGTGGAATAGATACAATATGTACAAAACTGTATCAAGCTCCCAAGATGACCATCACGTCATCAGCAGGCATCAGTAAAAGTTGCAGATGGGACTCGGTGACTGACAGGAGCTGGATTCCAGATCTGGAGTCAGGAATGATCAGATCAATGTCAAAGGCAGATGAACAGACAGGATCCTCCTCAGGTCTTGGCCATTAAAGAAAGAGAATTGACCCTTTGATCCCTCAGCTTTTATACTGAGCATGATGTGGATGGGATGGAATACCCCAGTTGGTCAGTTTTGGGTCACCTCTCCTGTTTGCTCCTCCCTACACACGTAGAGGTGTGACCCCTCTACGCTTTTTTGCTTCTGACCTTCCAACAGGGCAAATAACAAAATTACCTGACCTTGGTTGTTATAGCAATAAGTATTAGCAAGGGCCTCTCTGCACATCATTCATTGGTATAATCAGGTCTTATCACTGTGAAAGTGAACAGTTTTCTGAACAATACACTGTTAATTTCAGAGTTCAGTTAGTTAGAAGAGGCCCAGCTAAAAAAATAAAGCTATAAAACAGAAAATTGGTTTGTTTTACCCCAAACTATGACAGTAATACATGAGGGATTAATTTGATCTTTCTTGTTACCTTATAATGTCATGTATGATGAATGTTACATGACACAGACCGAAGTACAGTTTTGTTGAAAAATGGACTCTGAGATTCATGCAATTACCCATCCAAGTCATGGCCTGTGCAATGCGCAGTTGTAGGGAAGGGCCACAGCCTTCTCCTTTCTGCCACCAACCCATTGAGCCCCCACGGACACTCAGTATACAAATGGCTTCGTATGAATGCACACTTGATGGGCTCTCCCCAGCCCACCCATCTCCAGGGAGAAGGAAAAGGATTTTTTCCCCATCCATCCCATGTGTCAAGCTGATTGTACCCTCTATTTGAGTGTATCAACAAAACAGGTAAGTTTGGTCTGATTCTTCATAACTTTACATCAAACCATCACTGAAGTAAAAAAAACTTCAGTTTTCTTGGGAGCCTCATTTAAACTGTTCTGGCTAAGGACCTTCTAGACCTCAGGTTTCGTTTCCTCACTAGAGCAGCCATCCACTACAGACATTGTGCTAAGGCACTCAGTCATTTTTACCATCTATGTTATGTACCACAAATATACAGGTTTGTGGTACATGTTATATACATGTTATGTACCACAAACATACCATAGCAACATATTGATCACATGTAATGTTATGTATCTTCTTGATTTCTGCTCAATTTATCAGTCACCATCTCCAATTTATTGATGGATGAATTAGAAGAGGTACTACTTGGATTCATTTAATCTGTTTTTTTAAAGTAGAGTTCCACATTGAAATGGTGGTTATTGGTGTTTAAAAACAGTGGCACAATAGTGTATGTTTTAATTAATTCCTTTTGCAAACTAACTCAACGCCAACAGTTGCTCCTAACCAATCCAGAGCAGATGGATGAAAGCTTGAACCTGTCTCAAGCTAAGAATATGAGATGAAGTTCATCCAGTCAAGGCCCATTTGGTGAGTTCTCTTGGAGGACTACGTGAAAGAAAACTGGGAACCAGACAAAGTGGCCTTAGTCCAGATCCTTGCTGGAGCAGTGGGTGATCCTTTCTTGCCTGCTTAGGGCTCAAAGAGCAGAGTTTGCTCTGGAGCCATGGTCAGGGAGCCCAGGGCAGGCCCTGTGGGACAAGAACTTTCGACTCACAAGCTTACTGAAAATGGAAATGCTTTTTTTTTCACAATCACGGACGCTTGCAGTTTTCCATGTACCAGTTAATGGAGGGAGCATTTCCCCCTGTGGTTTGCAGACATCAGATCACTGAGATGCTTTAACAGAACTGCAGGCATTAATTAAGTACTCTGAAATTTGAAAGTTAAGTGAAAGGTTCAAAGGTGACAAGCCCCCAGGGAAATAAGTGGTGTCAGGATGAGACTCCCTGAAGTACCAGAAGCATTTGCAATTCAATAAGGAAGATTTACACTGAGGACTCTCCTCTTCTCTTAGGTCAATGGAAACATATTACAATGTGAATCCTGATGTGCTTGATTTAGAGGAAGTCTGTGTTGATCATTGGATTTGCTCCAGCAAGGCACTGCAACTAGGGATGAAAAATGTGTGTGTTGTGAGAGATATCATCTTCACATACTCAGAAATGGAATCCAAACATGATGTGAAAAAGTGCTGTGCTGGATGACTTGAGGAAGTTGCAGAGATTCCTTGGCATATTTCAGTGCTGTGGAAGAAATTATTTCTAAGGCTGCCTTTACAACTTTTTAGGAAGTTCACGATGCCAGAAGTAATTGGTGAGAAAATACTGGAGTTTGGGAGACCCTTGGTTACATTCTTTGTGTCCTCAATCCTCTGCATCTGAGTTTATGGCCAATGCCATGTTCCCTGGGCACATGAGACCTCCAGACAACTCCAGGTCTGATCCTTCTCCAGCAGTATACACCAAATGGGAGCTCTAGGCCTTTTGCTAGTTGCCAAGAGTTCAAAACACTGCTCTGTGGAATGAACAGCCCAGTGAGTGATGTGATTCACCCTAGGAATAAGCCTTCAAAGTCAGCATTGCAGTCCAGTGATGGATGAGTAGGTGGAAATCACAGCTGCACGATTATCCCTGGAATGATCCTTGACCAATATGCGAAGGAGAGCAATTTCCAGGGTTGGAATGCTGCTCGCTTTCCTGGAGACCATGTATTCACCCTCTTCTGAATGAAAGACCTGGGTAAAGCCCCAGTCATATCTGCATACCTGCCTTTCAGAGGAACAGTGTGCAGGTGCAAACCTACACAGGCTATGGAATGACCTGGCTTCTCTTACTATTAAAACAGTTTCATCACTGAGTCTATAGTAATTACATTCAATTCCACATTGTAATTTTGTAGTCACTCCCAGACAATAAGTAATACAATAAATACAATTAATTATGATCCCTCTCCTATTTTTATACAGCAACCAATTCTTGGCTAGCTTGACAAAAGCTGCTTAAAGAGGATGCCGCTATCAGAATCCTTGTCAGAGAGAGCCAGAGGCAAAGGTCTTGGCAATGGATTTATGACAGCTGGGGATGCTTGAAATTTGGTACCCAATACCTGAAAAGACGGCTGTATGGTGGTGTATTTCTCCTCTGTCTGGAGAGGAAAACTTCATGGAAATGCTTTCAGGTTATGACTTGATATTCAATAAAAGCAAATTCAATAAAATCACGTTCCATAACATCAAGTGACATTACAAATCTACTTGAAGCCTTACTTAAGACCATCATTTACGTAAATATGACATTCATTACTCAAATACCGTTTTTATCAAACAAACAATAGCACTCTGACTCCCAGGGGAATGTTCTAATTTGTAGAAATAATATATGTCATATCTCAATTCTTACTTGAAAGGGTTTATCTTTTACATACGGAAGTAATCACTTAATCTGTTACACGCTATTTTAATTGGATAGGCAAAGATAACAAAACCCCCCTAAAACTTTGTCATACAGGTTACATTAATTTATTGTCAGATTAGGTAAAATAGAATAACAAAAAAATGTGATCATGTACGGGCCATCCCTTTTTGCTCAGGACCTCACTGGCCAAGCCTCCAGCCACAGGATGAAGGTAACATGCTTGATGGGCATTCAGCCTTCAGATCCCACCTTCTCTTTTTGCTATATTTTCCTTTGAACTTAAAATACTGTTAACATCCAGGTGATTATCTTTAAATGCCTTGATATGGTTAAATCCTAAATAAAGTGATTTCTATTTACTGCTTAAGTCCTTTACTGAGAAGATTTGCTTCTGTGATGTTCTGCCACTTGCTAGTTGAAGTTTCATACTCTTTATTTTGCCTTGTCTTGCACTTATTTGCTTACTGTATCCCAGCAACAGCAATCAGGGGTCTGACTGGATTTACATAATTTTCTGTTGGTATGGGGAGAGCACAAATGACAGTGAGACAATGTAATATCTTACCTGTATTTAAGCAACATGCAGTCTGCATACACAAAATGGCAGTATTTTAGCTATATTCAAGACCACAAAAGCAGCTTTTTTCTTGTGAAGCAAATAAGAGATTGCTTTATGACTGAGAAATTGGACAAAAGGAAACCCCCAAATTTTCTTTTCTACTACAGAAAAAGAAATAGGATTTATATCTCAGCCTTCTCCAGCTGAACTATTGCATTCACAGGGTTATTGCTCCATTTAGTGAGTGATTGGACATGAACAACTTCTTCCACCTTTTTCCATGAAAAAGGATAGTCCTGACTGAAGCATTAACTCCAGGGAAAGTCTCATAGAGAAAAGTGCATTTAACCTGTCTCCTCCTCCCTGTCACATGCCGTGCTGTGGCTTAGGGACTGCACCACTCTTATTTATCCCCTGTGGCATTTGTGTAATAGGATTCATGCGTCAGAGAGGTTAGGTGGTGAGCTAAGGACTAGGGCTTTAGAGACGGGCCAAGCAGCTTGAGTCCTGGAGCTGGAATGCCGTGTGCCACCAGATGGACCTCACTCACTCCTCTTTAAGACTCTTCCATGGGGCATCACTCCCAGGCCCTGCCTGATGCAAAGTCCCATTTTTTTTTTCTTTAAAAGTCCTTTGCGTCTAACCCTTTAAACCCAAATTGATATGTAGCTATACCCTTTTAATATCCACTTCAAATTTCCTTCTAGAAAGCATAGCACCCATTTTACAATCAGTACATTAATTTCTTCCATTAGCATAAAACGGTTTCTCTCACAGTTTCTCCCTTCCAGCCTCTGGAATATTTTCATGCTGCATTGACACAGACAAAGAAACTGCAGTACTCTATAGAAAACATGGGAAAATACTAATCTTATTAAACAAAGAATACATTAAAATAGAAATAGACTGTTTGAAAAAGCTTCACTGGCTATGGTTAGTTGAGGTACAACCTTACACTGTCGAATGTTGTTGTAGTTTCCACTGGATTCATAGCTGATTTACTTTGGATGGAGTTACATTGCAGAAATAAAAATAACTGAGTGGAATTTTAAATGAATTCAACAATCTTTCATTGACCAGTTTCTGATCTAGAATTACTCTTTTAACTAAGTCTTTCATTTCTTTTCATTCACCACCCTTTGGAGAGCTGAATCACTGCCTTTTATTGCAGCAGAAGAGGGATCCTGAAATAATTTATAACAATAATCAATCTTCTGCCTAGCTTGTTACAAGTAATCCACTATTAACAGAAGTGGGAGGCTGAGTTTGCATTGGAGACAGTCTTTGGGGTATACTGTTGTGGAACATTTTGTGCCTGATCTACAAAGTACACTTAATAATTGCAATCTGCTCTGAGGTCAGGATAAGACATAGAATTTAGATGGCATGCGAATAAGCCGCATGTTTGCCCTTTACTGGGTTTTTGAAGTATTCGTGTTCCCTCTGAAATTTTACAGGAGCTTTTTTCTTGCTATCCTTCTGCTGAGATTCTGCATATAATAGTTTCTAAGGTCACTCTGCATGTAATGATATGATGGAGTAAAAAAGATTTAAAAGTGCCTCAATACAATAAGGCATCTTTCACAATTCAGTGTGTTGTGTGTATCTGTCCTTATGGTCTTATGCTTCCCAAACACCTTTCAACAGAAAAGTTTTAAGAACAGCTTTATTGATCCACTGAGATTAATAACATGAAAAATAAACAGTTTTCTTTGACTATTTTGATGCTGGGCTGGCTGAAGTAGATGCCTACAAAACACAGACAATGGCATAAGTGACTGGATTTGCCTGACTCCCCCACCTTCTCCCAACCAATATAGCTCAGCTGGTCAAAACAGGATAATTATCAAGGTGACTTTTTCAATTAGCATTCAAGGCCCCTGAGGTTTTCCTGCTGCCCTGTTCAGCACAGATGAGGTCTCTTCTAGAGTACTCGATTCTGAGGCAGTGATGTAGAAACATTAAGAAGGTCTTGAAAGACACCTCAGGTTCCTGTGAGGGAGAAAGGACTAATCCCCATTTCCATCCCATGATAGGCAGGATAAGAAGAAATCAAACAAACATGGAAGAAGGTGCAGATTGGGAAGCAGAAAACAGTTTCTATGAGAGCAATGGATGAGGAGCAATCTACTTGCCTCCTCTGAAGGCAGGATCCTTCCAACCTTACCGTTTGCCTTATGAACATATCTCCCATCACTTGTAATTTTGCTCAAATGCAATTCTTTGAGCTGAAATTTCCCAGCCTGGGAAATCTCCCTGGATTGGGGGTTTAGAAAAACTTTCAGTCCAGTGACAAAGTTTGGTTTCCCACCTCTTGGCTCCATTGCTGACTTGGACTGGAAGGATTTCGTTTGGGAAAACTACCGTCTTTGCTGTTCTTGATCATCCAGTCCAAACTGGTGGAGGTACTTTAAAAAACCCAAAGTCTCTGTTTTTATATATCCAAAAGAGACTTTCATATTCTGTGGCTATCAAACAGAAAGACTCTGTGTTCAAGGAATCGAGCTCAGCCCCTAATGGCTCTTGAAATAAATTATGTTCGACCAGGTATTGGAGAAGTTCCTTCTATTGTTCCTTGTCACAGTATGTAGAAGTCTCACAAGATGCCTTTAATGTCTCACATGCAGCTTTTTCCCCTCCAAAAACTAAATTAAAAAGTGACGTAAGCTATCTCTCTAAGAATTGGTATAGAACCTATATAGAATCATAGAAACATTCAGGTTGGAAAAGACCCTTGGGATCATCAAGTCCAACCATCTGCCCTACTCTGCAAAGTCTTCCCTGACACCATATCCCCCAACACTACATCTAAACAAACTCTTGAACACATTCAGGGATGGGGACTCAACCACCTCCCTGGGCAGCCTATTCCAGTGCCTGACCATTCATTCTGTGAAAAATTCTTTCCTAATGTTCAGCCTAAACCTACCCTGTTGCAGCTTGAAACCATTTCCTCTCATTCTATCGCTAATTATCCGTGAGAAGAGACCAGCACCAACCTCTCTGCAATGTCCTTTCAAGTAGTTGTAGAGAGCGATGAGGTCTTCCCTCAGCCTCCTCTTCCTCAAACTAAACAGTCCCAGCTCCTTCAATCGCTCTTCATAAAATTTGTTCTCCAGGCCCCTCACCAGCTTCGTTGCCCTCCTCTGCACTCGCTCCAGCACCTCCAGATCTCTCTTGTGTTGAGGTGCCCAGACCTGGACACAATACTCAAGGTGTTGCCTCACCAGTGCTGAGTACAGGAAGACAATCACCTCCCTACTTCTGCTGGTCACGCTATTTCTTATACAAACCAGGATACCATTGGCCTTCTTGGCCACCTGAGCACAATGCTGGCTCATATTCAGCCACTTGTCAATTAGAATCTGCAGGTCCCTTTCTGCCAGGGAGCTCTCCAGTCATTTATCTCTGATAACTTTAAACATTCTCCATAAATTTGGAAACTGGAGATGAAGTACAAGCCTTTGCCATCTATTTGATGTCAGTCTGCCAGGATCACAAGATAAGCTCATTTTGTTGCTGTAGCGCTGTACAAAGATCTGCACCTTCATGTACATCCTGCTGATACTTTCAGGAGAAGAGGGCCATTCTGATTCTGTTAGCCTTTCTGAACAGGATCTACTCCCTGCTGTCATTCGTGGAACAAGTGTCCAGCTTCTAGGCTGGTTTAATGATGAAATGGCAATTTTTTCAATCAAACAACGATTTGCAGCATAATTTAATTCCTCAGCTAGTTAGTTTTAATGGTAGTAATTAGCAAATTGTAAGAGCATACTTGTTATCTGAAGTCTCTGCAATGATTTCCCTGTTGATTACTTGAAGAACAGCCAATACCTTGAACCACACGCAGGAGTGCAAGAAACTCCTGTATTAGAACAGTCATCAAAATGAACTCCTGTATTAGATCAGTCATCAAAATGCAGCAATGGTATCACACTTTGAAGAAAAATAGATACGTCATATTCTCCAAAAGATATTGATGGATAAATGCTGTGATGATAGAAGGATAATGGCATTTTCACTTGGTCAAATGTGGAGGTGAGATAATTCCTCCTTTCTTTATTGCTGTCTCAGACAGGTTAATGCCCCCATGTTGACTGAGATGAGGAGATGGGAGGAGACAAAGATACCTGCTGGAGCAGTCATGCTGGGTCTGAGCTGGGATGTCAGCAGGATCAAAACAGAGAAAACAAACACTGAGGCAGGAAAGACCCAAGTATTTTTGGAGACTGCCTTACATAAAACTTTCCATTCCTTCAAAGAAGCAAGATTTGTGACAAGACCAGGTGGAGAGAAGGGCATCTGGAGCTTTAAGCTGTCCCTCAAGGCAGGATTCAAACCTCCTACTGCTCCACTGGGTAGATAGAAAGGCCCTTATTTTTACTGATGCTGAATCAGGTGTGAGATTTTTGAGCTGGAAAGGACTATATGACTTGGTAGCATTGCAGGAGTCTCTGACATGTATGATGTGGGAAGATCAGGCCACCTACACTGTTCAAGGAGATCAGTACAATGAGAAAAAGCTTAGGAGGTCCTAGGTATGATATTCATATATCATAGAAAGAACATTCATTCAAGGAGGAGGGTAATCTCACAGCCACGGAACTCACTTTTCTCTAATCTGGGCAATACAATTCATTCCCATTTTCGTACACATCAGCCAGGGAAAACCAGACACACACTGATTATTCGTTCACTGCTGCATTTTCATCAAAGACAAAGACACGTAATCTGGAGCCCAACTGTCCTGGACTGCCAGGGCCCAACTCCCGGCACAAGGAAGAAAGGTGGTTTTTACACACTCCCTACTACTCTCTATTAAAAGTAAGATTTGGCAGTTCCACTGTAGTGGGGATCTGAAAAAACAAGCTTGCTGCTTGGAAGAATTAGAGTAGTTATTACAAAACTATCAGAAAATTTCAGCTTTTAGAGGTAACTTAAAATTGCATCAGATGCTACAGCTCTTGTTTTTCTTCTGAAGAGTATGTCCACTGAGCTCCCACCTCCAGCAACTTTCCCTGGTACAGCCAAAACCAAATGCAAGCCAAATGGAAGCATCTGAGCTGCTAAAGGTGGTAAATTTATTTTATGCAAATTATGGTTTATTTATCCACAAAAGGCAGCCTTTTTGAAGTCAGCAACGGAAGGGATGGGAACCCTCCACCACAGCTACTGCAGCTCCTTCAGAGCTGCCTTTGTGCTCAGCTGCCAGTCATACCTGAGTGCCCAGTTTCACAGCATTTGGTTGCTCTTCAGGGCACTGCAAGGCTGCCCAAGTGCTTTTATCAAGAAGCAGGCTGAGAAGAGAAAGTTAAACACCATTTAACTAGTTGCAATTTCAAAAAAAAATTAAAAAGGAAAAATTAAAAAAAAACTTCTGTGGACTAGCAGAGGAGGCTTTGTCATTGCTGTTGTACAGGCAGACAGGTTTCCTCCAAATGGGACTCAGCTGCACCTTCACTGTTTCTGAAGAGTCAAATGTGTCTGTCCATGCTTCCTCTCCTCTTTGGCTGCCTGGAGTGCTGCTTAGCAGCTCTCACTCCTTCTCAGAGTGATCTTTGCCATCTGAGGCTAGTTTAAATACTGTAAAAATAGGATTATTTTCCTGTTCCAGTGTGCCAGGGGCTCTCTGGCAGCCATTATCTGATTTTATAATTTTTTAAATGCTGTTAGAAAGGGTCAGTGTTACCACAGGAGAAAGTTGCAGCACTTGAGTTGTATTAGGGGTGGCTGAGTGTCTTTCAGGCTTTCTCCAGGTCTCCCTCAACCAGCTATAAGTGTTAGAAGTAAATTGTACTTTTTCTTGTTTTTTGTTGCTCTCGGTGCAATTTTCTGCTGAATTGCAGGTTACGGTTGTCTTTGAGAACTGCTCAGAAAACACAAGGTGAAGAAAAACCTTGGTGTGATTGTATGAGGTTCCAAGATCAGAGATGTTAATCACAGCTTAAAGTCTGCTTCAAAGGGCCCATATCAAACAGATGCTTAATAAGGGCACGTAGAGCCCACTGTGAACATGATGAAAAATATGAGAAAAGGAAGAACATTGAGGGCACTTGGTCCTTCCTCCTGTGCTTGGGAGCAATCCACTCCTGTGCAGCAACTAGCGAATACCTCTCCTCAAAAAACCTGTGTCCCACCATCAAATTTCAACTTCTCTCCAAAAATTAGTTTGCAAATATTGAATTTTCACAGAGCAAGTATGCTCCATGAAATTACCAGCCACCCAGAAATCCTATCTCCATCCCTGATGTCCACCTCAGGCAGACAGCATATTGGCAATTACTCTTCTCAACCTTACAAATTCACAGCCCTGAAATGATCTTGCAAGTAGAGTGTAATGTACAGACTTGATATATTTTTTGTTCTGGTTCCACCAAGGTTGCTCTGTAGCAATATTGCTATATTCTCTTCTCCCTGATAACCTCTCTGTGCTCCACATTTTCTATGCTATCTTGCTTTCTCTTTCCTCAGGCGATATCTACCTCAGCACCTTTCTCTCCATCCTATTAATATCTCTCCACTGGAGAGATATCAACCACATTTCCTTCCGAGATGGTCTGATACACAACTCATTGAACTGTGACAACTTTTCTCTGCTGTTACATGCCTCTGAATCTTCCTGCTTCTGTAGCAGATCTGAAGAAGTTATTGTGTGCCCAAAAACTTGCCTAATTTTCCATTTTGTGCTGGTTGGTCTAAAAAGAGATCATGTCTTAACTCATATACCTTGTCTCAACATAATAATTTTTATAATCTTTAATTTTTAAAGAAATGTTTACATAGGAATTTGCTTTAGGACGTTATAATGACTGAGGTCAGTGCTGCAATTTGCCTGCAGTGTAGAGAGTGATGCATTTGCATCACCAACATCCTCATTAGGCCAGGTGGATTTAGAGTCACTGCAGCATGGTAACTGCACTGGCATAACAGCTTTCCTGCTTAGTCAAAAAATATAACTGTATATAAATATGAATTGCTTCTTCCACAAACAGAAAATACAGGAAAAAGGAACAGATGGTAAATACTCTGGTTAGGTGACTCAAATTTTGCCCTTTAATGAAACTAGTCACTTTATGCTTTACCAGTTGGGTTATGGCAAGCCAATATATAAACTTCTAGGGAGTTATGGTGAGATGAGAGATTTATGAGTTGAGTCTGCTCCATTTCAGTCAACAATAAGAGGTGATCAGTGAAAGCACAGCACAGATTATGATGAAAAATTGACACCACAATAAAAACGTAGTGAAAAAGAGGTGGTTGAAAAACACAAGAGATGTACTAGGATCTTCTCCACCTTGTTCATTTAATCATATTCTCCATTTTTACTCATGTTCAAACTGAAATGTTACTCATTCTTTTGCCACAATGGAGAAATTATTTCATTTGACTTCTTGCCAGCTTTTGCGATAAAAGGACTGAAATCAGCAAAATAGGAAGGCAATAGGTTTTGTCTATTGGCCCAGCCTTGCTCTGCCAAACTCTCTAGTTGTTAATCCAGCACCATCTCATAATCATGATGTTTTGATTGCTAGGTCTATTGAAACAGCTTGCTCTGGGTCCCTGCTGCAAAGCAATCAGAACTCAGGAGATCTCTCTCTGCTGTCAACTCTACTCTCTTTTTTTTCAGCATTTAAATGCTCTTGATTGGGAGAGTTCAATACTGCAGACACTGGATGCAGAAAATGCTTTGTGGTATCACCTGCCCCATCTCAATATGACCTAGATGTTATTTGCAGCAACAGCTCACATGCAGCTGGAGAATGATCTGCAGATCTGTTAGGGAGATCTGGTGGGGTCCTCATGCCAGGTGCTGCAATGGTGGGTGGTGGGGTGAGCACAAGCAGCTGACTGTCCTCCTGCTCTGCCTCACAGCACCCACATCACCACAGCAGTACAAATGGGGCATGTGTTGTGAGTCTTGCCTCGGTGTCTTCCCAGGTGATGTTTCTACATGTCACTTACTGCTTCAGAGCTGCATCTGGTGATCCTGGATGAGGGTAATTGATCTCCAAGGCTGCAATCAAACTACAAGAGTTTAGAGAGGCTTTATTTATTTTTTCTGAGGGTGAGAATTTTGCTGCTTCTTTTTCTTTCCCTAGTCCTTATCTTGAGTCCTGCACAACAAAAGTCTGACAATGTGAAATCTTGAAGTTCCCAGCAGCTTTTTTATACATGGCAGCATTTGATCACAGTGGCTGTTTCTTGCTCTGTGTTCAGTTTTGTCTCACACACAAAACTATCTGAAACACATATATTTGATGAGAGGCAACAGAGGTTTTTTCCAAAGCCTTCAGCAACAGAATTACTTACTCTCAATCTGGTGACTGAAGTATAGCAATCTCAGTCCCCGCACACACCAGAAACAAAACTCCCACTGTGTTCAGCAACAGCAGAATTGCTTCCCCATGTGATGCTTTGCTACACCAAGGGCTGAACGCTGGTGGAGAGTCATTTCAGATTAATGTTTAAGCTGTGCCAGGGATGACTGGCCACACAAACCACATTGTCTATTTGGTAATTAGTTAAGCATGGATCCTCTGGCATCCCAGTGTTTCAGGAGCTCACCATGGGAGCTTTTCAAGGTGTGAGCAGGACCGCACCATCTGCCAACAGCCCAGCAGATGACTTGCAACTGCACACATGCCGTTCAGAGCCACACTCCTTTTGCTTCCCCTTCAGCAAGGTGTGTGGTGGCAAGTAAAACCAGCCCATGAGGATTCCTGTGTAAAAGACCTTAGGACTGACCCTGGAATGAAAGGCATTTTGATGTATTTACAAAAAAAGAAATCAGTCATGCATATTCGTAAGTCAAGAGCCTGGTGAAAGTTAATGTAATTATAAGCAAAGCAATCAAAGAGCTCTCACATCTGAAGTACTTGCAAGCTGCCTCAGGTTAAAATAACATTTTTCACTGACAAATTTGCTTTGCCCCCTCAAAAGCACTGACAATACAACACTGCCTGTTTTTCTGAGACAGGGATCATAATTTATTTAACTCAGCCCTAGTGGTTTTGAATCAACTGTAGCCTAGGAGAAACTTGACAAAGGCGTCCAAAAAGTACTGAAATGCCATTGGACCCACACAGTTGAGATGAGACAGATCGTCTAGTGCTGTCAAAGGCTGATCCTGATCAGTACTGAAGAGCCTTGGCAGTGTCAGAGCCCATCCTCTGTCACACATCCCACGGGGCACCTTGGTTCAGCTGGTAAGTCTGCTCCTGCTGTGCTCAAGATGCTCTGAAACCTGACGGTAGTAGGACCAGCTGTAAAATTTGGAGCTGGTTCCTCCTCTGTGCTCCTGCTGTGGGTTGGGATGTGCCGGAGCTGGGTTCCAGGTCTGGCTCTGATTTGTGCTGCCAAACCTTCTTGTAAAATACAGTTTCTGTAACTCATTTTCACTTATTTCCAAGCAGGAGGCATGTTTTCCAGTCCCAATGAGTGCAGAGATGTGATCCACCTGCTCTTATCCTTTAATTTATAGCCAATAACTGAGGAAATTCAGTAATACAGGCTCGGTAAATTACGTGTTGCAGATGCTACGTACCACACAAGACAATGATGAGCCCAGTTAAACCAGGTGGGAGTCTGCTTTTCATTGCTGGTGGAACATGAGCTTGCCTCGTCAGTATTTAAAATGAAAGAAGAGCCCTCAAGGTTGCTTTCTTCCAAAGAGGGACTGCAGGGAAAGCCTTGTACCCTTGAAGTGTGCAGAGGAGAGGTCTGAAAGCAGGGAGTCACCCAAAGTTAATTAAGAGGTAGGATTCGTATCACATGCTCTGTTCATCCTTCAGCCTTGTAGGATGGGATCAATTACAAAGCAAGGCATGATAAGCAGGGCTTGTGAAATATTACAGCTTTCCCAACACCAGACTCAAACAGAGAATTTATATTCCTCTCCCTAAGTGTCAGTCCTCCAGCCTGTCTAGGAGGTCCTTGGGATGCTCTCAGTGACTCGTGAGGAGCTCTCTTACGAGGGACCACAATGAATGGGAGTATATTCAGAGTCAAACCAATCAGTTTTGTAAAGCTACTGAAATGCAAGTGATGGCAGCAGTCAGTGTTTAGTTTTGAGTGCAGAAAGATAATTTTCTTGCCATGAATAAATTATCATATTTGAACAACCTTTCAGGCAGATGTCAGATCTTTTTTTCCTGTTCCTAAAGAAGGTTTTACCTCTGGCATAAATGGTTGAGTGTCTGGGGATGCCCCACACGCCTGGATGCCACAGGGGATTTAGCCAGCATCCCAGCAGCTACAGGTGCAAGTGATTTACAGGTGCAACTTCCCTTTTTGGGTCCCTTGGGAAGAGCACCTTGGATAACCTAACACCTGCTGGGAAATAATTTGCCTGGTGTAGCAAGAGATGGGTTCAACAAGGGGGCATTAAGCTGTGCAAGATCTCACTGTCTGGAGCGTGTTTGTGATACAGGCCCCCAAGGACTGATGCAAAAGCTTAACCTGGACCATGTCCCTCATACAGCTCTGTGCACAGGTCTGCCATCATCCCTGCCAGCTGCTTCTGGCTAGACAGCTGGCTTTAATGGCTCACGGTCCGATCTGATGCAGCAGCCCCAAGTTCTGGTCAGTCTGTGCTTCCCTGTCCCTAAGTCCAGCTGACTTCTCAAACCACTAATGGAAGTGGAAACAACAAAGCCAATGTATAAAATTTCAGTCCCAAAACTGAAGGTGATTAGAGGGAAAGTGAGGTTCTTGGAAATAAAGATGTTTTGGGACATGACCTGAGGGGCTATAGGGGCTCTACCGTCACTGGAATTTTAGAGGGCTTTCATGGAATTTCATCCAGAAACATAGTTGTTCCCACTTTCTCTGGAGTCAGCAAAAAAGCCTTTCCAACTTTCCTCTCCTCATCACAGATGTTACAGAAAATATAAAAACAAAAACATTGGCAAAGCATCCCAGCTTCACTTTGCAGGCTGAGAAACCTTTCATGTCCAAAATTCAAACAACTGGAGGAATTAATAAATTCCTATTGCTTGAAGACGTGTTGGCCCCACCTTCTGAATGTTTGTTCTGGTGACAGTGGGCACCACTGATGAGAGTTGCAGACCCAGGGTCACACAAACAGCACTGGAGAAGGCAGATATTCAGCTCTGTTGAGGATTTACCATGTTTGCCATGCTCCTGGGAGAGCAAATCACAGTGCCTGGCTTTGAATCCCAGCCTTGATATTGTCACATTTTACACATTCAGCCCATAAGTGCTCCTCACAAATAACTACTCCATCTCCTTGTGCCAAGAACAGGAAGACTTGTCCCCAGTACATCAAAATCCACCGTCCCAGAGCTGTGAGCGAGCCCTCTTTGTAGTCATAGCTGCCGATGGGGCATCTGCATGAGCTACACCCCATCAGGAATCAATCAAAACAGAGCCCGGGGCATGCAAACCATTTCCAAATAAAGATGTCGAACAACATGACTCTCACTAATTGTCTGATTAACAAGTTGCTCTTATTATTACTGTTTGCTTAATATATTGACTGGACTATATGTTACTCACTCCTGTTTTGTTCCAAGCTCTAAAATAGCTTTTGAAGCTGCTATAGTGTAGGTCTTTTGCACAAGCTGTGCATATCCATCTGCACTGTGGATACCAGCTCTGGAGAGCTGTCAATCAAAGGAAGAGCGGCTTTCTTGGGTGAAACTATTCACTCACCAAGAGCCAAGAAGATAATGATTGTGTCAACAGGCCACAGGCTTTGAGAAGTTCTCTGTTTAGATTTTCAGTGAGGTTTTATTGAAATGGCTAATTAAAAGTTCATCACATGCACCAAATGGAGCCAGCATTTATTTGCTGTACAATCATATTGACAGGCCAATGCTTTGTCAGTATCTTAGAACTGTGTGCTTGTTTCTGGAGTGGATTAACTATCGCTTATCTGTCAGGAAAAAAGAAACATCACTAACAAATAAGTAAACAAAAAAATAAATCCTTGTCTCTCATGACATGCCAACAGCATTTGGAGTTGCTTCTGCATTTGGTTCTTTTTCTAATATTTTCCTGAAGTCTGGCATGTAAGTTGCAGTGCAGAGTTAAAAAGCATGGACCACCATGCTCTGAGCCTGACAAACCTGTCTTGATTTCCTTGTACCTGAAATCTGCCCCTTACCCCAGCAGGGGCTTGCAACTGCATGTGTGCAAGGTGCTTTGACCGAGGATGAAGATTCAAGAGGCAGAGCCTCCAAATGAGGCAGCTGAACAGGCTTGTAGCCGCTTAGGTTGCAGCTAGCTATAGTGAGTGAAGTAATCTCTCTGAGATGCAGTACCCCAGGGAGGTCACCTGCTGGGGCTAAGGGAGCAAGGGGACACAGAGACCCTTCTGGATGAGGGCTTAACGGAAAGCAAACTGTAGAGAACAACAAAAACTCAGAGTAAAAAGAGACCACTGGAGGAAAGTTATGGCAACTAATCACCGGAGGAAAGTGATGGCAACTTAACTGTACTGTTCAACATCTCACCTAGCAATGTAGACGTCTGGAGAGCTCTTGGTCTGTATTTTGAATATATTTTTATGCATAGTACTGTATCTTCCAATCTCCAATGACTCTCAGTTTTGCCCATTAGTGTATGCTAAATTTCTGTACCTGTCTTTCTTACAAGATATTTGGGGAAGAGGTCTTACAGCACCTACAGGTCTGACATTTTCTGTGCCTGAACAGCAAGAGAAAACTCAAGTTGGGGCTGGACATGGAAATTGGAGATAGTTTCCTTCCATTTTTCCAGCTTTCCCTTCACTCCAGCTTCTGAGACAGTGGTTGTGTGCAGTGGGAGAGTACAGGAAGAATACCAGCCATGAGTCCAGTAGAAGGAGAAGTCATTGCTGGTAAAGGTGTCCTCCTGTGCCAACAAGTCAAGCACAGCCCTTTTGAGGAGCTGCAATATGAAAACATTCTGTGCTGTGACAAGCAGGTACTTCTGAAAGAGCAGGGTGCTGAAATTAGCCTATTAATTAGCTGTCAGTGGTATCAGAGAGAGTTCAGCCAGGACCACTTTTCTATCAATAGGAGAGAGGGAACAGTTAGACATCTTTCCAGCTTGCTCCTAATGAAGGTGGCCTTTGTTACTGCTGTGGAGACCTAGAGACATGGCAGAGGCATCTAGGAAGGAAATGCATAGACTCTGCTAATTAATGTAACTCTGTTTGGTCTCTACACTTGCTTGCAAAAGTGATTAAAAGAGATGCAGACTGGAAGATTTTTATAAATCATCCTTTTTCCATCATGAAAAGGTAAAAACTTCTTATCTATTTGCTTTTGAGATTGGATCTTAATTAAAAAAATGGAAGGGAGAGGTGATTGTCATATACCAAATGTCTGGGAGCCTGGAATCAGATCTTGGGTAGAGCTTTTCCCCAGCTGCAAATAGCTGACAGAAAAATGTACAATTTAGTCTGGAAGGAGACTGTACACTGCACTTTAGAGCTGAAGGCAAACAGGCTATTCAGCCAAGCTCACAAAAATCCCTTTTGGAGCTCACAGCCAGTACACAGTGCAATGAGGACCTCCTCCCAGCAATCAAAAACTGTTTCTGTGACTAATGTGTGAAGGAAACAAATTCTTACTTGTTTCCCCCTCATTCTTATTTTATTTACCCCTCATCAGGGGATTTATTCCTTCAAAATGGAAAAGTTGTTTTAATGTAGTCATTAGTCAGTATTCAGAGACCAGTTTGCTGGCTGCAGTGTTGTTTGCGGGCTGGGAGGGAGGCACAGAATATTCTGCAGGAAGCAGGACAGGCCAGAGTTCCTACATAACCCCGCTGACGCCACTGTCTTCACCACCCTAACCGAAACACTTTCCCAACAAACACCTCAAAAGCAGCAGCAACTGCAGTGTTACAAGATAATTTCTTGCTTTGTGGAACAACATGGTGAAGAGATGAACTTTTAATTTATGCTATTCCATGGAGGATGGATACAGCTGCCTCTTTGTCTATATAAACACCAGAATAGTGATACTTAAGCATGAAAAGCCTCTAGAGTACCTTTAGGTGAAGAATAAGGTTCAAAGGTCTTGGTAACGAATTACTTTTTTTGATATGCCCTTAATATGTCCTGGGTGCTGGTCATCATCTTTCTTAGTGTTGAAATCGGAGTGGAAGCGCAGACTTCTGTACCAAGAGTCAAGAAGAGCAAGTGTATTCCTTGCGTGTTGCTACACCATGCAGTATGAGATAAGATTTCTTATTGTTCTAATTAGCTACATGGGAATGCAAAATTGTCAAAAGAGGTCAATACTCATAAGACTTTTACTGTCTCCTACCTCAACATCGTGGAGCCAAATCAGTGATAACAGCGCTTTTCTGTTCTCACAGTAGAATATCAAGCAAGACTATGTCAAACACCACTGACGGGGGAGGGTATTGGTTACTGATAACTGTTTTACTTGCCAAGCTCAAACGTTCTGCTTCTTCCTAAGCATTGCATGCTCTTGCTTGCCTGTAGTATTGCCATGCCACTGAATGCCCTGAACTGAACCAACAGAAAGGACAGAGATATAAATGAATAGATAAGTTTCTCAAGGACTTGGTAACCTCTTGGTGATCTTTTCTTCAGCGTTGTTCCCTTTCATGGGAGGCCCTGACAGCAAAGAACTGGTAGTGATTTTCTATCACTTTCCTCCTGCTCTGTTTGAGCAAGTGGTTTCACATCTCTGCTCTTCAATGGCAGCAATGCTTCTTCCTTCTGACTCATGTAATAATGTTTTATAAAGAATGCATTTTAGTGTGTCTGTGAATACGCCTGGAGCTGAGCTTTTTTTCCACAGGGAACCATTCCTCTTCTAGTGCTTCAAATTTTATTGTGATTAGGTTCTGATTTTTTTTCCTCCTATAAAGGAAACTTTGCATTTTCTTTCCTTGGATGTTCTTCAGCTCTATCACCAGAACAAGGCAAAGGTCCATCTTCCCTCATTGCTCCATCTCTACTGCTGTGCTGCTGGACATCTACTCACAACGTGTATCAAATTGTACAATTTCTTTTGATGCAAAGTTTGCCTTGTTATTTTAAATGCAGCACATTCACCTTACAACAATGGACACATGCACAGGTGACACTAGGCCACTAATTGCTCTGTGTCCTGGTGTGTCCTGTTGAAAGCAGCAAGGCTTTGGCACCAATACATATTTCCAGGCTAGTGCTGACCTCAGTCTGGTCAGCACAACACTCTGACATGTCTGTCCCCAGTCACCCATCTTGATGCATCCATAGGCCAAATCATCTACAGAGGAATGCCCAACTTGTTCCACAACACTAAATCATAAGACTGTTGCCACTCTTCTCCTTAAATGCCAGCAGGAGGTCACTTTATGTCTAAAATTCTGACTCAGGGTACCTGAAATTTGGCACTCAGAAATTATAAGATCCCAAACTTGACTCTGTCTTTGACAGTTCAGGCATAGGGCTCAATCTTTTATGTTTGCTCACCATAATGATAACATCTCCTCCTGCCTGAGATTTTTGGATGCAAAATGCAGGGTTTGTTGTGGCAAGCCAAATGTCTCAAAGAACGATGTGACTTTTTACATCAGCAGTGGTAGGCTATATTATTTCCAAACACTTTGGGGATGTTTGCCTTTGCATTCCAAGGGCACAGTCTTATATCCACAGATCTTGTATTTGTGAATGGTAGCCGTAGCACTTATATAGATATTTATGAGCTATTTCTGGTTAGAAACCAGTTGATAAATCTCCAATCTGGCTTCAAAAATGATCCAGCATAATCAAAGACCAATATTGAAATAACTGTTCAGGATAAAGATCTCTTATTTTTGTATAAAGTACATACAAACCCTTGACAATAACAACAATCTTCAGTATAAACCTCACTCCCTATTAAACACAAAGCCCATGTCACCATAAATTAACTTAAGATGCAAACTCATAACATCTGGCATCTGTATAAGTAGTCCAGTGCTGAGTGTTGCTATATTTTGTCTCTTTAATATTTACTGACAGCCCTACCTCTCCAGCTACTTTGCAGCCATCTGGAAGAACATGAAAAGGTATTTGATTTAGCTTTGTCCCATCAGACAATGCTACCCAGCTCAGCCTACATGTGCTAGGCAGTTTAAGAGTTGTGGAGGAGTTAGCTTTCTTGCTTTTTGACTGTGGGAACCCCTTTTTAGCCCAGACTAGAGTGTTCTGCTGAGGTAAGGGGACCTTGATGTTCAGCAATACAAGGGGCTCTGGGATGGTTGTGCTGCAGGGGACTGAAGACCCCAAGGGCAGCAGGAGTGAAGGAGATGACTATTTGCACTGGGATGCAGGAGATGAAAGCGGGCAGGGTCTTTGTGTGTTCTCTCTTCATCCAGACTCAGACCAAGATTTGGAGGAGAATGTAATTTCAGCCACTTCTTCCTAACAGTGCTGCTGCCAGTGTGCTTGGTGCTGGGCCCCACAGCCAGTCCTGGAGTCATGCAGAAGGACCCTCCAGCAAGGGCAAAGTGCTCAAGCCACAGTCCAGTGGTTCACACAGCCTATGACAACAAAGGCAAACAAGCAGACTAAGGAGAGATGGACACAGCAGCTACCATGCTGGTCTTTCACACTGGAAAAAAACAATCACAACATACTTCGATTGCCACGATTCATCTCCCACCTTTTGCACCAAAATAATTTTATTTGCTCTTATTAGAGCTTTAAATTGCATTTCCAAAATTCATATTAGGAGAAATAATGTTTCCTTTTCTGTTTCATACAGGATCAATTGAAAAAAAAAAAAAGAGCACAAAAATGAAAAAGAAGTGTTTTCAGAAGAATGTGTCCCACATGCTGTGTAAGTAGACTGCACTGTATTGTGCACAGGGGCCCAATACAGAGGGCTATGATATGAGATGAAGACGGACTCAAGGGTGCTTTCAGCATCACTGTCCTGCATTGCTACTTTTAACTAGTTCAGATTCAACCATGTAATTGTCCCCTAATTTCTTGGTCACTTTAAAAGGAAAATAACCCGACCAACCCATCCAGTGTGATCCTTTGCCACAAGTCTATTTGTAATGTAATTATGCACACACCTAAATAATTTAGTTACATTTATTGTATACTTAGAACTTAGAACATGAAATGTAGAAGATATACTGGATATATATTATGGATATATCAGATATACATCTGCTGGATGGGGTGATTTCGGCCTGTCTCTAGCCATCTGCCTCTGTCATCAGTGGAATGAGGAAGAGACACTTTTAAAGCAAGTCATCCCATCCAAAACAAGCCTCTAAGATGCTTTTTAAATGTAAAATATTTTCTCTGTGGAAGAGTCAATGACATCTATTTTTCAGAATAATCCAATTGCCTGTGTTGTAGGCCAGAGGGGAAGACAGAGGCTCATTGTAAATTCTTAGCAGGCCCGGTACAATCAGTTCCACACAAACTTTCCATAAAAGTGGTCTCTCAGAATTATGCAAATGTTTGTAGTCCTGCTCCTGCACCCTGAGCTTGGCAGAATTATCAGCATTTCTAGGATTTCTATGTGTTGCCTTTTGATACTTTCAAAATTTGCGCGGGTAGCTCACACTTTTTATGAGTGGAGCATGATGGAAAGCATTTCCTCAAAGGTTACCTTTACAACATGTCTAACCACGGATGAAACTTGAGGAGATTTCAAATTCATAATCACTCATTTTAAGGCCAAGTGGGGTCATTAAGTTATCAAGCCTTGCTTTGTGCATGACACATACTGCAGCATTTTCTTTGTTCTTAAGTGGGATGAAGATTTTCACATTGACAACTGTGTAAGGATTTATTCCTTGCGTCTTTAATCCTCCATTATTTGTTCCACTCTGCAGCCTTTCTCTTTTCCTTTCCTCTTTTCCTCTGCTTGTCAAGAAGCAGGATTCTCCCTATTCCTCCTCCTTTACAAGGATCATTTGCTACTACAGTGCCTGCAGCTGAATCTTCATCTTCCTGATCCCTCTCCTCCAGCAACCTCCGGAACTTTCAAACTGCAGCTGAAAAAGGTTCTTTCCATCTCTGCTTTCACCTTCCTGTCACTGACACTTACCTCATTTATAAGTGTGCGACATGTCCTTATAGAGCAGCACAGAGCTCCTACTGAGAGGCGTGGGAAGAATTTAGTGCATGACACCAAATTAGACAATTTAACCTTAGATTTCTTTTTTTAATAAACCTTTTATCTCAAAATAATTGTGGCATTATAGGTCATCAGAAAACAGTTCAAATAATTAATTACAAAACTATGCAAAGACTGAACTGTACATTTATCTCCATGTACAGATTTTGCTTTTAATATTTAATCACTTTTCTGTAATAATAAATACTTGACTCACAAATCAGTTTCTGCATACCGTTAAGGAATTTACTTTCATTGTCTCTCACTAAAGCTGCAGCAGTGTGTTAATGATAATGTACATTGAAGCTGGGTCTGAATGAGCAACCAAAGAAGGAAGATTTAGAAATATTCTATGAGAGCTCCAGCTTCTGATACAAATATTTATGTTTTCTTCTTAAGAGGAATGAGATATGTTTCAGGTTCATAAATTCTGTATGTCTGAATTTACTTTTTAACTGAGTATGTGACTGGTTACAAGGTGAGTCATAACTTACACTCATCCTACAACTATCTTTTGACTGATTGCACCTGGCAGTGTGTAGATGAAGAGCACCAAGAAGATAACGAGAATAAGTAGAATTATGCCGATGATGATGTACTTCTTGTAATTTCTCCAGATCAGGTGATACAAACACTTGAAAGGATTTACAAACCAAGAGAACGATGTATCTGGTCGGCTAAAGGGGAAGAAAGAAAAAGAGAAAAACTTTTGTAAAGGTAGGTCCAGCTATTTTCAAAGGTACCCCACTGCAAAATACATATTTGAGTCTAAAATGGACCTTTAACTCATGGAACTGACTACCAAGTTTAGAGAGAACTTCCTGACCCCAAACTTCATGCACCACTGAGAGTGAAATTCCAGTTTACACTTCATAACTGCATCAATTTAAGATAAGACATGGAATTCAAAATTACAGACAAAATTGTGATAAATCAAAATCTTTCCAATCACTGCTCAGAATTTAGCATTGCAGAAGAAGTAATAAGCCACTAAAAAAATTTAATTGCTCAGCAATAACCATGGTGCCGTAACAGGCAGCGCCAGCTCAGCCCTGGCATACAGCCCAAAATGGCATATTTTCAGAAGGAGTTTGAAAACAGGCCTCTTGAAAACAGGAGGTGAGATGAACCCCAAAATGTAGGTAATTTGCCTGGGTACATAAAGGGAAGAAGAACCACCTTCTCTCGGTCACAACCACCTGCACTTCACAGTGGTAACTTTTTCCCAAATGTTGCCCCATGTAATATTGTCTCCATGACCTGGAGTTTCTTCACACTGTATTACAAAGCTGGCTGCATATGGAGAGGAAAAATATGTTCTCCAACAACCCTGTTGTAGTGTCTCCTCCGGCATGCCACCCAGCTTGGGAGGTCACTATGCCTCTGACTTCAACAGCCCTACCCCTGCAATGAGCTGAGGCAATATCTGTCAGCTCTGTGTGATGGGATGACCCAATGACTACACCACACCACACCACAGTGGTGTGGAGCAACATTAACACCAGCAATGTTGGGTGCAGGTTGCGTTTCTTATCCAATATCAGTGTAATTGTGCAGATGGTGCATCAATAAGTAGAATGAAATTAAGACTGAGGGTCACAAAAAGCAATGGTCATGTCTTGTTCTAGAATGCCATTTAAGGAATATAAACAATGTCTGGGTCATCTACAGAATTTAGCATTCTGCATGTGGAAGTGAACAGCAATGTGACAGAAAGTCTGTAAATCTAAAAGGCCAGCTGATTATATTTTAATTAAAGACTGTGTTTTATAATGAGGTAGAAATGACTCAGAAATAAATCAACAAATAAGCCCTCCAGGTTAAAAGGAATTATTACAAATGGATATTCTAAAGAGCAAAACTTAGTCACAGACTTGAGTAACGAAGCCATTAGTCTGCATGTTCCAACTGCTTAAGGGCTTTTCATAACCTTTAGAGACAGGACAAAAAAAAAAGCTAGATTGTTGCTCATTTAATGTGTTTTCTTTGCAATGTAGGCAATAGAATTCAGTACTAGTTATAGCAGTGTATCGGTACATCCAGAAAAGCATCCTGTCTGGACTGGCAGAGATGAAGAGATGGATAACTTCACGGTGCTCTGGCCAGCAGGAAATGACACTCGCTGCACCTTATATCTTATTTGTGTGTTTCTCTTTAGTTCCCAGACACTTAATCTTCATACCTCTGCTACTGCCTAGTAGCTCCTAGAAGATAATTTTGGTTTTGAAATGACTTTGTTTCTTAATTTAAAAACTTAATTGTGCAAAACAGTCTGAAAATTTCTCTGCTTCTCTGTGTGTGCCTCCATGATTAACAACAAAAACGTGAACCTACAGTACTGGCATATAGATATGGAGGTCCTGACACAAAGCTTCTTGGCATCCACTTCTTCCTGAAGAGAACTCATTTGAAGTACAGAAATAATTATCTGTTACCTCTTGGTTATTTGTGACTGAGATGTGACTCTGCATTTATGAACCACATATTCCATCACTCAGGGACACTGAGCTGTTAAACCTTAATACCAGCTTTATGGAGCTGAGGAGTGCAATGTCTTCAGCTATGAGTTTATTTCTGTTCCAGTAAGTGAGTGTCTAGCTAAAATAGTATTTACTATTCACATGCTGGAGTTGTTTTAGTAACCTTAGGATTTATTTTGCCTAACTTTGGTTGGCCAGCCTGGTTAGTCACATGGGCTGTCTGCATGTGGAGAGGAAGGACCTTCTGGAGGACAATTCATCTCTTTCCTCAGCTCTCAACATAAGATACATGTGTTAGGTTTCAGACTACTCCCTCACCTGTACATGAGTAGCTTCAAAAGCAGTCTGAATGGCTTGCTTCTATGATAGGTAACATCAAGTGAGACTAGCCTCACCCTAATTTTAATTTAATTGAGGCATACATCTTAAATAAGAGTAGAACTGGTTCAAGTCATGTGTTAGCTGCATATTTCATCATAAAAACCTAGATATGGAGTCTCTCTCTGATTGCTCAGTACAAGAGCTGGAGAAACACTCTGGTTTTGTGGCTTTTGGGCCAGAACAGCTTCAAGCTGGCTGTGCAGCAGAGGAGGGGCCACTAGGCTAGTGACAACCTTTTGACCCAAAAGCACATTTGCAGACAAAATGCCCTTGAGGTGAAAATGCAGAGAACCCTAGAGCCCAGGCTGCCTGGGGTGCATGGACTAGGCTGGAAAAAATGAGAGAAAAATGAGAGGGTGCCTTTGCACATCCTGTTGACAACCTTCTGGACATGTAATATATCTATTACACACTACACTCCCTCTTAAAAATACCTAGGCTGATTGCCTGCCACCAGATGTATTTCAGAGCTACCCCAGCCCTCTCTTCTCTGTAACAGTGCTTTAGTTTCAATTACTGGGAATCTCTCAGACAGACATCTGTCAGGCATAGCTCATCCTGCCTTTGAGTAAAGATGTTGGGTCAAATGATTGATTAAAGTCTTTCCAAGGCTAATTTTCAATAAGTCCCTGATACTTCTAATTTTCAGGCTAATTCATGTTCTTTGTAGGGGTATTGGCAATTCCATCTTTATGCTGTTTTCTCCTTCTTTGTGTTTATCCTGGGGTATGTATCAAACCAACAAAATTAAACAGAATGTGCAATGATTACCATTATGATTAACAATTGATTTTTAGAAGCTTTGGTAGCAGGAAATACAGCATCAATTTCTCTCTCTTTTTTTTTTTTTTTTTGTAATCTAGCTCATTACTTTAGTAGAACAAAGTACTTGAGCCAAAATAGATTAGAAACACACTTTTACTGAATGCAAATACCTCAGCTGATAATACTTTTTGGTGCAACAAATTCCAAGACAAAATGTTCCTTCTAGATTATCAGCCTTTGTTAAACCATTTAAAATGTCCTCACTAAAATGTCTTATGATGAAAAACAAGCATCTTCATTCTTTGATTATGAAGTACAAAAAAATTAGCGATAGACTTGTTAAAGTTGTATTATCCCTGTATGGCCTGATTTTCATGTTTTATGAACCTTTATCTGCAAGTGATTAATTTGTGCAAAAATAACTAGATGTATGTAGAGGTCAGTTTTCTACTGGTAGCACCTAAGACATCTTGAAATATGTGCAGATAATTCTTAGAAACATATAATCATAGAATCATTTGGGTTGGAAAAGACTCTTAAGATCATCAAGTCCAACTGTTAACCTGGTTGCACTAGTAGCACTGCCAAGTTCACCACTAAACCATGTCCCCCAGCACTGTATCTACACATCTTTTAAATACCTTCAGGGACAGTGACTACCTTCAGGGACAGTGACTCAACCACTTCCCTGAGCAGCCTGTTCCAGTGCTTGATAACCCTTTCAGTGAAGAAACTTTTCCTAATATCCAAAATTCTTGTTTCCTAATACTAAGACTCTGTCTCCTAGTGATCATATTAAAAAAAAAAAAAACAAAAACAAAAACAAAACTCACCACATCTGACATTCTGACATAGGAAATATTCCATACAGTCATTTTAAAGCACTTAAACATTAATGGCTTATAGCTATTTTCTTAATATAATGAATATAATCCATTTGATCTTTATAGGTGACCAAACTGAGTTGTTAGGTGTATGCCTAAGTTATGATGGTTTAAGATATTATCATGTGGCAGGTCAGCTATGAAATGAGCCCAACTGTAAACTCTAGCTGAGCACAAATATGCAGCAATGCAATTTATTTGGGCTTCCAGAGGAAGGCATTTAAGCTAACCTGGAAAGTGCTACCAGCTATGTGTGCCAGCAGCCAGGCAACGCAAAAGTTGGGCATATGGGTTGCTCAAGGTTACAGCAGGAAGAGAGGAGCAAGGTGACCTGCTCTTCCCAGTCTCCTTTTGAAGGCCCCTGCCCCAGCTTGTTTAATCAGTATGCTCTTACTTACTTGGGTTTTTCCAAGGGCTCGGGCTCCTTTCGAGCCTTGCCTACTGGATTCTTCTCAGCTTCTTCTGCTGTGACTAAGTGAAACTCAGCTTCCAGCTTGCCCTGGGTCAGAGAGATCAGATGTAAGCAATCAGTCCTAATCAATCATCACTAAATCGCAGCAGGATTCGGCTTGTGGAGAAATTATGAAACCATCTGAGGGTGAAGAAAATTGATTAAAGAAAAGAGGATGAATTTTTGCAGTTAAAGAGAAAGCACAAAAGAAAACCCAGGCACCAAATTCCCAACTTATGCAGAACCATAAGGAAAGAGATGTTTTCTTCCAGGCCCATATATGTATTTTCTGCTTCCTAAATTATAACATAATTCATCTGAGAAGACCTGTCTTCTATCATATGTCTTGGCACAGCTGAATGGCCAAGCTGGAAGCTGTGTTGCTGATATGGACAAGGTGTAGTCCACAAACGAGTGCAAATTCAGCTGGTGTTGGAGCAGTTGATCTATGGGGTCTCAGCTCATGAAAGGAAGATGGTTGAAATGAGATCTGTGTGTAGAAAATATCATGCAGTAATAGAATTCTGTTCAGGCTAAAAGAAGAGCAGTCTGGCACATGGATTGTGAGTAAATTTTCTTGATGAATGGCCAGAAGATGATACCCAGAACTGTGACAAAAGGACAGCATTGTTCAGTGTCAGCTTACTGATAATGTCTAAAATTCAGAAAAGTCATAATGAAATATAACTGCTGATTTACTGTTTGTTTTCATTGTGACAAGCCAATGAAGCTTGTTGAGTTAAAAAATATTGAGCTAATAAGATATTAGCACTTATACATCTTGCAGTAGAAATATGTAACCTGAGTTATTTGGACTCTTAGTATCAACTGTAACTTCTGCTATGGAAGTTAGAACTTCCTAAATATGGGTTAAATATTTGTTTTTCCCTTGTACTCACAGCAACAAATCTGTCTGTGTTAGATTACACTACAGATTTAGTTAGGCCAAAGGAAAAAAATATTAAGACTTCAGAGATTTAAATATTCCAGTAATAATTAAGAGTAGGTAAATCAAATTAGCTTCATAAAATCTGTGATGGAGGAAAAACAGACAAATGGCTCTTCAGGTATTTGTTATTTTCCTACCCCATACCTTTGTGAATATCAAAAACTAAAGTGTTAATTTATGGCCATTAGCTGGGATTCAACACAGAGCTGGACTAAAAGAAGGATGAAGATAAAAGGGATCAACATGGAAGGCAGGGGGATCAAGAGATGAAAGTGGACTGGGAGAATCAATTGTACAAGAGTTGAGAAAATGGAGGTAAAGCAGGGATTTGCGAGTAGAGTCCATCCACTAAAACCATGGAAAATACACAATCACCTTGAATCTGATGGAAGCAATGAACTTGAAGATGGCAATTTTTATTAAAGAATTCATCTTGTTGGAAGGTACAGAAATAAAAAGAAAGGGTAATTTTTAGGAAAACTTTTGAAGAGTCAGTCAAAGTCTAGAGGAGATAGATCTTCTAAAAAGGGCCAAAGCAGGTGAATTTGTGGAGGGCTATACTACAGGAAGGTAGCTTGTAGCTACCTGTGTCTTCACAGGAATCTGGATCTACCTAACAAGGCTCCAACCACACTAATCCCAGAACTGGGCTGCAGGTATGGGCCCTAGGTTTGGGTCCAAGCTTCCCAAGATCTCTGTGGCCATGTGAGCACAATCAGCTTGGATTTTCCTGCACTAGCCTACACAGCTCTGCTTCATGTTCTGTTTCATTTACACACGCCCCAAAAACCATGTGCAGAGTTAACTATTAGGACGTATTTCATGCCCAGATACGTGCACTCCACCTAGGAAATGGAGCAGAGCTGTCTTTCATTTACACTGAGGATCGCTACATTGCTGTAACAACACAAAGGAACCTTAAAGATGGGAAAATGGAGAAGCTGTCGTATTAAACACTGAGAATTTTAGTGTAGCTCTAGGTTATACGCAGAAGCACTATAACATTATGAAGAGAAGCTGCATCAGAAAACCCTGAGATAAAAGGCTAGGTACATGCTGAGTGAGATTTATACCCTGTTGGCAAGCCTTGTTACTCTAGAGGCTTTAGAGTCTTCAGGTAAATGAAAATTTCTGTGGCGGCATTTATATTCTTAGGAGGATACTTCTAATATAACAAGTCTTGTAGAGTGTGGGGGAAGCTGTCACTCTTTGCATTCTATATCAATTGTATCCTGCCACTAAAACAGAACAAATGAAAAAAACCCACCAAAACAAAACAAACAAAAAAAAGGCTTAATGAGCACACTTCAGCAGGAAGGGAGCTCTGTGGTCCTTCTAACTGAGATGTGTCACTAGCAAGGAGAATAACGGTAGACTCCAAAATCTGTTCCTTCACCCTGGTTGAAGTGAGAAATAATTAGAGAGTAAATAAATAAGCTGATGAGATAACTCCCAGGATTTTCTCAGCTGATACAAAGTTGGCTGGAAACACCTGATTTTCCATTCTACCCACCCAGTGTTCTGGGAGATGAACAGCAGAAGAAAGCAAAGAAAAAATACAAAGAGCTCTGGCTGCCTGGGATTATCGGAACCAAATTTATGGAGCATTTGGAGGAGCCCTATGGATTGCCACTGGTGATTGTTCTTCAGACACCATACCCAAAATTAACATCTATCTGTCTCAGGAGCTCAGCAGGGCAGTATCATTCCCAAAGAAAAGCTCTTTAACTGTAGTGATATGCCTACTGTGAGCTCCCCAGCTTTGATGAAAGGCCACCAGCCTCTGACACGCTTCTGCTGAAATATGGAGATCTTGTTTTCTTCACTTGCTGCCACAACCATGCCTAGGTCACAGTTCTTGGCTGTCTTTGCTGCTCGGGGGAACCCGTTCAGGTTCAGTTCAAGAGTGCCTGGAGGGAGAGGTAATGTGACAACACTCAGAGAGCAGACAGATGTGAATGCATTCAAACAGCAGCTTCCAGAGCAATGCAGCAGCTTCAGCCCAGTCTTCATACTGGGGATCTCTCTGTATTGTCAACCATTCATTTGCATTGCCCTGGCATCATCTCATCTGAGTTCCTAATTATTCCCTCTCCAAGAAACGTATACATTTGCAACGTGGTGCCTTGGAGAAAGATGAGCAAAAGTTGGGCCTCAGACATCGCTCTGCACATACCTCTACAAAATACAGGTCCGGTAAGACCTCAGGTGAAGTTTGGGCAAATCCATTGCACACTTACCCAAAAAATCATCTGAAGAGAGTCTTTCAAAGTCCCACACCTGAAGCACCAGTTCAGCAGGTACTTTGCGCTCTGTCTTTTCCAAGGAAAATATGTTTTCTCTTTTACTAACCACCATTTGTTTCTCTGCTGGGAGATAGCAGAATGGGAACACAAAGCGCCAGTTGAAGTTGCCCTCTCCTGTCAAGGAGTTGTAATGGACGTCCGTCTCCTGCTTGTCTTCCTCCAGGCCTTTTATCCACCTATGGTAAGCAGATAGTGGATTACGCTGCTGTCACTGGGGTAGCTGGAGTTGTAGCTATTGTTATTCTGTTACAGGTATGATAATTTACTACTTCCTCCCTAACCAACCAGTGTGAGGTAACACACTGTTCAGGGCTGTGACACACAGTGACAGCCCTGGCTCAGGGAACTCAGCTACCTCTGAGCCATGGCAGAGGCTGCAAAAATGGCCAGTGATGATCAAAATTTGAGGGTGTGAACATGATTTTTATTTAGATCAGACTCCAAAATACCAGTTGACCATTTACAGTTGGCTAAGATGTCCGTCTTCTATGGGAGAGGCAAAGACAACATCAGTCATTTATCCATTACTAATCACCCTGTATTCGTGTTGTGCCACACTAACAGATTCTGTGTCAATGTCCCCAAACTGATTTAAATGCTCAGTATTAGAGTCTAAATTGTTTGTATTTGCTGTTTAGGTGTATAAACATGGTATAAGCATGGCTGGAGAAGTCTCTCCAGTTTTAACTGTGATTTCCTCTTGGTTTCTGCTACAGTGTGCACAGCATCTGATATGCAATGCTATGTTACAGAAGGACAATGCTTTCCTAAATATAATCTTCTGTTCTGAAGAGTTCAACTGAGCTAATAATTCATCAAGCTATGTTTTAGTTCTGAAGATGATTTGTCACAGAGTAAAGATCAGCATTTTTGTGCTGCATCCAGAGAATGGCTTTTCCCCTGCGAGCCCCATTATTGAAAAGGTGAATTGGGAAAAACAGTAACAATCCCAAGCACGGCACTACCCTCACTGCAAATCCATGCCTGATGACAGATTCAGCACCAAGTACACTGTCTGAACATAATGAGATTTGTGTCTTAATTATTAAGGCGCAGGAGCAAGAAGTTGCCAACTCCTGGCTTTCCCTGTCAGACCATTCTGGCATAGATAGTGATGTCCCTGTGTTATCACACAGCCCAGCACAAAAGCTGGCTCCCCATTTAGTTCCTCAATTTTGTGCTCTCAGAGCTACTCTGCTACTGCTCTGAACACTTTATTGCTAAGTTGGATATGTATGTGTGAACAGCAGTGATTTCAGAGTAACTGCTCTCAGGCAACTGCAAGGGGAGGTTTGCTCAGCCAAGGTATGCAATAACTGCACTTGCAGCCTGCTGAAGGCCACACGGCTGTATCTCCTGCTCCAAAGGAGTGGAACCAGTCCTGGAGCCCCACACAGCTTGGTCAGAGCTAACACAAGTTTTCCTGGAAAAACGCACACAGATATACCCTACACAGGAGTAAGAGCTGCTATCAGACTGCCCTGTCCTTACACTTACTTTGGATTTCATATTATGTTCACATGATTTTCAGAACTTGCAAAGTGGAAAAAAATCCTCCTTTTTCTGCTCCATCAGCCCCAGTGCTGCCTCTTCCAGACCTTTGCATCTGGTCAGTGTCAATACTGCAACAGGTTTTTAGGAAAATTAATTTTTCCATATGCCTACTGCTCCGCAAATTCCAATTTTTCCAGGATTTCACAAAGACACAATTCATGCTGGCATATTAATCTCAATCTCTAGTAGTAGAAACAGAGCAAGAAATCCAAGACCAGTCTCTCACCTGAGATTTCCTGTACTTCCTACTGCCACTTAGGCCATAATTTCCCCCCACCCCTCTCTGGTACCTGCTCAGAAGCAGAAAGTGCATAGCAGTACTCCAAATAATTTTAAGAAGAATTTGCCCAAAGGTAATTTTAAGAAGTAACCTGCTACAATCTCAGGAAACAGCTGATTTGAGTGTTAATCTCACCTTTCCCTCTTCCCATTTTATTTACATTAAATTCTTCACATTTACAGATTATCCCAGTAACATCTCTGAAACCGTGATAAGTACGTTGTTGGCACCAGAAAGGAGATGGAGAATGAGCCTACGTGACATTCTCTCCAGCATGGACATGGTCATTCACGCACACATGATCCCTCCTTGAGGTTAGAAAATAATTCCCATAGAAATAGTCTGGCAAATATCAGATTTCTTGCTTCTATTTTGACCATATTTCCATTTTCTCTGATTATTTCATATGTCTCTGCATCTGTGTAAGCCCTAAATTCAAATTCTGTAAGCATTTGATCACTTCTGCTAGACTGTGGGCATGGTTTTCTTCTTATGACAAATCTGTCTGAGTAGAAAGCAAGGACTGTCATCTTAAAGTTACTTGACTTTAAGAGGGAAAAAAAGGCTGGAGGGGTGGGGGAGGAGAGGGAAGCAATATCCAATACAGATGAGTAATTTGGCCAGGCATTTAGAGCAAAGTGCCAAGGTCACAGAAATAGCTTATCGGACATTCTCACAACATAATTGTTTCATCTGTCTTTTGACTGAAATATTACTAGTCCATTTGAAGACAAGTCCTGAAGAACTTACCCTTTTACATAGATATCACTTGACTTTTGCCCTGTAAAGATGTTTTCATCTTCTAGAATTACATCCTCTGTATTCCAGATTATTACCCTCAGTTCATAGCTGAAAAAGAAAAGAGAGGCCTGTGTATACCCAAGCTCTGGTCAGACACTAATGTCACCCTATATCCAATCATGCTTTTATAAAAGTGAGAAATGTTGCATTTGTGCAAAACTCTTAAAATAGCACCAGCTCCAGACCCCTTCTGTTTTACAAGAGTCTAGTGATATAGTGTGGATGGTGGTTCCCCTCAGCTGTTGGAGCATGTGGGACGACAGCAAGGTCTCTGCCACCTTCAGTGAGGAGGAAAATTCCTTGCTTTTATGTGCCTGTTCCTTTTCAATTCGCATCACAAAAACACTGCAGTCAACTAAGGCAACACCATCCTTATATTTCAGAGCAACCTCCAAAACAGTGAGCGTCTTGCTAATAAAAACCAGAGCTCCTTGGGAGGTGTTTTTCAGAAGAAATGCCTAAAAACATTGTATTTGGAGCAATCCAGTGCCTTAAAAAGGAAGAGAATCACTGCTTTGAGGTATTTTCATTTAAGCAAGTGCAATCATCTTCAGAAGCAACAATAATAGGAATTAAAGCCTTTCCATCCTTTCCACTCCCTGCATACAGACTTTCATGATGGTCTTCCAAAGTTCTAGAAGCTTGAACTGAAATACAGGTGTTGCAAGTGTTGTAAAAAATTGATACTCAAAAACTTATGTATGCCTCGAGTCACTGGGAAAAGGTTCTTCACCGAGAGGGTGGTTGGTCACTGCAACAGGCTCCCCAAGGAAGCAGTCATGGCACTAAACCTGTCAGAGTCCAAGGAGTTCAAATATGCAATTCCCAAAACGTGAAACTCATGTTTGCTTGCCTACTTGCTTTCTCATAATTAATGGTTTGAAAATATTTTTCTCTACTTGTGTAGACTACACAAATGCCAGCAACATTTTGCTTCTGTGGATATGATTAGTTTTAAATCTTTTTGGCTTGGAAAAAGCTTGTTGTTAAGGATCATTACAGAAAGTTCTCATCTGAAGGAAGTATTGTTATATAGATTCTTATTTTTGTCAAAACTTGGCTTTTGTAAAAGGAAAAGAAACACAGTTTTATTACTTCGTTTCTTGTTCAAACATAAATAGTACAGGAATATGACCTGATGCTGCTTCAGACAAAGTTCTCAGGAAAAGCCTTGCTAAAATGTTGGAATAAAGCTGATGAAGGGTGGGCTGAGAGAGATGTGTAATGTTGCATATAAAGTAGCATAAGTATCTGTCTGAAATTTGAGAGATGGTTATTCCAAACGTATCTCTGTCTGTTGCTGCTTTATGTGTTTCCTGATCTTTGAACCAAGTGCTGGAAACCCAATAGCTGCAACAGTATTCCGTGAGATTAAAGATCTCAACCAGGGTCAAGTATGTTATCCTGCTCAAAGAGGCAGTGAAACTAGAATTGCCACTTTCAGCTCAACAACTGGATGATAACATCAGAATTATTAAGGGACCCTTGCCTCTAGCCACCTGCAATCTCCACAGGAAAAAGCAGTATCTTTCTAAAGGAGGTATGTGGTAGCCCTTGATGCAAAAATCCCCAATGGTTCTTGAGTTGTGTAGTAGAGGAGACCAAACTGGGTGCTCTCTTTTGACTTGAAGTCATATAAACTTAAACTTTTCTCCAGCATGATCACAGAAGTTTGTTGTGACAGTTATTTTTATAGTTCTTTACAGAAGCTTAAGAAAGGCTTGGTCTTTGAAGATTTATGCCACTGTGCTGGGAGGAAAGCATAAAGTGTTACCCCTTGGGTTTTCTTGGTGAAATGTCCACTGGGGGTCCTGGTGGAGGCATATCTTTAGGAAACATGTCGACCCACATCTGTACACGACCCTTCGGGGGGAAAAAAAAAAAAGATAAACATCTCTGTAAACCTACTTTTAGAGAGATCTTTAAAGGCTTTAAAAATAGTTCAGACATACAAACCCACCTCTTCCTCTATGAGCAACCAGCTGATTATCATGTAACTATGATTTAATCTCTAAACTTACTGTACAATCTATTTTTTTCTATGTGCATGTTTTATCAATCTTCCAGGAATTTGGTGCTGTGGGAATTGAGCTTAACCATTGGCAACTTCAAGGTAAAAGTCCATATAAAAATCATGATGAAAGTTAAAAAAGACCCAAGGTGCAAATCCAATCACAAGAATTTGTGTTAATAGACTAAAGCATTTTAAAAAATGAAAACATGCAGCTACTCCTTGTGTGGGCACTGTGTATTTAGGCAACTGACTGTATATATGTGTGACAATGTCCAGATTGACACTGCACAAAGCCCCACGTATAATCTAACACTTGGATGTTGTCTCTGAAAGTTTGCAGATACAAATAGAAACCACAGTAACTGGAGGAAAGGAAAACTGCTCCTGGATCTACCATCACCACCATTTCTGAGTTGCTCTACCTGTTCAATGCCTGGTTTATCCTTATGGTAGAGAGGCCGAGTCTCAATGTGCTCTGGGACCAGTTTGTATCCGGCTCCAGGGATTTCTTCCCACGCACGTAAAACCTTTAAGGAGAGATGTTCATATGATTCAACTGGCTCCTCTGTAGGAAAAAAAAAAGAACAAAGAAAGCTCAGTTATAACTTTGAACCTCTTGGTAATATGTTCCATTAATTATTAACGATGGTCATTAAAAATCTGCTTGAGTTAAAAGGAAGGTTTTATGTATCCCATCTAAGTAAAGAAAGGTCCTAAAATTCAGTTAATTCTTGTAACTAAAGGTAATTACAGGGGTAACTGTAAGTTTAATGATTAGGCAGCAGTTTATCTACAAAACACAGTGAATCATTTCACTATTTCAGCAGCAGTTCCTAATAGAAAGATTGATGAAACCTGTGAACTACTCTCTTTACAGAAAATTGCTAACGAGAGGATTTTTTTGCCGTTCACAAAAGACAAGGAGACTTTGATTTTGATGGAGCTTAGAGTAAATAGGCACCAGGAATTACATCTACACCCCATTTTGCCTTGTGATGGCAACAGCAAAGACCCACCTGGAGAACTGAATCACACCTCGAGGAAAGAGGGCTGAAGTTGAAGAACATTCCTCCTACTGACCAGCTCAGCTTGGCCACTGTAGGAAGTGAGACCCCAAAGAAGGGCACATCAAGGAAGGATTAGTGTTAATATTGGAAAGCAGAGAAAGACTTTTGAGCTCTTAAGCCTCTCTTTGCTCCCGTTTTGTGTGGGCTCCACATGAAAGGAACCCAGATTTTTGAAGAGGGACATCTCCTAGATCAGGAGAAAAGGACTTAAGCGACAAGAAGTTAAGAGTTCTTTGTGTCAGCAATCAGTTATCACTTTTCTCACAGTATTGCTATTCATGAGTTGTTGTCAGGTGACAAAAGGTTTAGTTTGGATTTAAACAGCAGGTAGCAAACGACTCCTAGTGGCTCAGAGAGGGAGGAAAGATGACCCTGTGGTTATGAGGCCCGGTTCCCTTTTGTGCACTGACTTGTGTTTGAGATTTGATGCATTAAAGATAATTTTTGCGAGCTAAAAGCAAGGTCTTTAGCCTGAGCAACCTCAGTGGCAAGCAGGACAGATTGTCCCATGATAACCCAAGCCCTCTCTCAGGTACCTTTCTAAGGATTGTTTTCACCCTCTGAAGATGCATATTTCTTCCCATTGGCAACAGGTCTAGACTATCTGGGAGTAGATAACTAACTTCAATGCTCCTAGGGCAAAAGTTAAATTATTCTTTCCTTTTAAATTTAAAGCTGGATGCAAAGCATATGTATAATTTTCTCCACCTCTAATGTGGAAATGGTACTACTCCCGCTTTTCATTTCTCCTCTAAGGCTCAAATCTGCAGTCTTTGTTCGTTTTAGAGACAAAAGATGACCAGCACAGGATCACAGCAGGAAAAAAGGGCCCACATGTAATTGTCAGAACAGTAATCTGGATACGAATTATGCAGAAGATTATGTTGTAAACTATTTCTTTGTCACATGTTGAAAAACTTCTGTATATAAGTACTTTGGACTTTGCCATCTGGTTCTGTATTTCCTTGCTTTTGGTTTCCATCATCTTGTCTGATGTTGGCTTTTCTGAAGCTCATTTTAGTGAACTAAAAGTTTGATTGAGAGATCTGTTGCTGTCAGTCTCACTCAATCATCTGCTAGTGAGAAAAACAAACAGCAATACTGGAGTCATAAATCTCTCTCAGGCCAAGAAACCGAAAATGCATCAACTCTTGTCCCTTCAACGGTGCTACCTGAGCAGCCTTCCACTCAAGATGTGAGCTGTATTTTGTAGCTGCCAATGAGAATTTGCTCAAAGATGAATAACCACAGATAAGTGAGTAGAGGTTTCCCTGCACTGTCACAGTGTCCGTTACTGTCTCCAAGACCAGATCCTTTTGTTCCCCTTTGAAAGTCTGAGCAGCCTTCCAGAGGCTTCCACAGGCAGAGGCACCTTTCTGTGACAGCTCTGTCCCACTCCACCCGTATGCAACATGAACACGTATCTTCATGGTAGCTTTGCTCTCTTTTAAATTTGGGAACCCTGAAAGCAAGTTCTGTCTTGTTTTCTGGATTCACGGACACAACAGATACCTGGATTTACACAGAGCTGTGTTAGTGCTTCAGAAGAGCGGTCAAAGTGGTAATAATCAAGAAGAGGAAAAAAAAGAACAGAAGTGGAAAGCCAAGTAGGTTGAGGTAGGACTGGCAGGTAAGTGGCCTGGAAACAAACTGTGGTCAAATAGAGACTTGTCTGACTTCAAGTAGCTCACTTCATGTCTGTATTTCCCTTACCCCTTCTTCTCACTGCTTGGCTCAGTCTACACTAGCCTTTCAGTTTAGATAGGGAGTGCATTTTTGAAAAGACTCTCCCAGTAATCCTAACTTCCCATGCTTTGGTTTGCTGTGTGGAGGGGGTCTCACAGCATGCAAGCTGCACTCCTTTCTGATGAAGCCAGATGTGTTCCAAGAGGATGCCCTGCACGCCAACCATTCCTGGATACTCCATCCTTGGGACCAGGCAGGACCTAGTCCAAAGTAGTCCTAGTCCAACACCTACTATGGGGATGTCAGGTCATCAACAATAACTGTCTCATCCTACAGAATCTCTGCAATGAAGCTACAGTAATAGCTAATACAGACACAGCCTTCATTACCACAGTTACATGAGTATTTCAAAGCAGAGACAGGTTCCAGTAACCTGACTTTAGAGTGCATAGCACAACAGGGCTCCAGCTACAGCTGGGCAGCCTCTTGGTGCTGCTACAATGCAGCTGGAGGCTGACGAACTACTTCATTACCGTTCTCATCTTCTGTGAAGACTGTCTGTCCTTTAAAGACTTTTGTTCCTACTTGTATCTCCCCTGGCCGCATAAAAGGTCCATCTATTCTGTAGTCCTTACACAGCTTAGTGAGGATCTCACTCGGCTTGGTTGCGTCTCGCCATGCATTGTACCCTTCTCTGCAAGGAAGGAACAGAGAGAGTGGAGAGAAATGGATGAGGTTTTCCTTCAGCAAAGTTCACTGGTAAATCAGGGCTTCCCATGTGGATGTTTGATTTGTGGTCAGCAGCCCTGATGTTTGCTAAGCCAAAATTTTTGCTTTAACTGTCCAGTGCTACCTCTTACTTGAGACAATCCCTCTGCCTGCTCAGGTCCTAGGGCAAATCACTCTCTTTTCTTAAAACTGAAGTCTTACCCCCAGCTTAGGTAAAGGGGCTCAGGCACCAGAACATTCCCCAAGAAGGAAGGACTAGAGGTCTTTCCCCATTCTAACTAAAGGATTCAATTCTACATGTTCTCCCTCCAGGATGACATTTAAGGAAGAAGCATTCTGCTGCTCCCACATCCAGAGGAGAAACTGGGATTATCGTGAGATGTGCAATAAGGATATAAAGAAATACCTCATACTGGAGACTGAACCAGCAAGGGAGCTCTTGGAGTATGCTCTGTGCTTCTGGATTGCTCTTTTGCTATATCCACCCTTTGTTTGTGGATGAAATAACAAAACAATTGTAGGAGAGGAACCCCAAACCCTAGTCTCCCAGGTTATTACCCCATCTAAGGGCAATGGAGTTATTTTAGTTTTAATTTTCCTGCATTAACCTTCATGCAAAATGGCCCTGAGAGTACAGTCATGTGACTGGGACCAAGAGCTCGGCACCACTGTCCTGCCAGCAGCCCTGCACTGCTTCTGCTCCTCCCAGTGCCATGACAGTTCCACCAGCCTTGCTGCAATCACTCCACTTGCAGCTCAGTAATGGAGAGAAGAGTTTAGCACTGTCATAACTTCTCCAGCAGATTATTTCCTATTTGTCTCTTATGCCTGTCCAAAGGCGGTTTATCAAGTACATGTTATACATAGGCTATTGACTATCTAAAGCACTTGGTAAACAAACACTTCCTACTGGGGCTGGCAGCTACCCAAAGCTCTTTGGTGAAATTTAATTAAAATATCTCCTGTGACACTTTTGTGCTAGAGAAAGCATAATATTTAACTACATCTGGAATTTTTCCTTCAAGTCAAGTCATTCACTGTGTGCTGCTCTCTGTTGTTGAAGAGGTACTTACATTTCATATTGACTTTGTAACCCACAGGTGGCTCGATGCCTGCTGTAGAAACGATTTTCCAAATCAATTTTAGTCTGTCCAATGAGATCATCTGTTCCCACGAAATCATGGTCATAGATCAGGACTGTGAGCAAGGAATCCTTGGGGAATGTAGCTTGGATTTCAAATGATCTACAGCAAAAAATGGTAACTACCTGCAGTCAAATCAGTTTTGAAGCCTACAAGACTAATTTAATGAACACTGTGCAAACAATGTGTAGACAGTGTCTCTTCTAATAAACAGCAGGAGGTTTTTGGTAGTATGTTTTGTTATGATGAAATATTTGAACATACTGGAAACCCAGAGTGCAAAAGTGTTTTATTTCTCCTGCTTCCCCACCACCCCCTGTACAGGATTGTTCCTACTTACAGTAGACAGAGCAATGAGAATGAGCTGGTCAGCTGCAGCGATTTATCCTGAATCCAATAGAGGTGGAAGCATGGAAATTACAAGACTAATGTTTTTCAGAGCCCCCAAAAGGGATGTCTGAGTATTTTCTGTTTTATTCCAAAAGCTCCAGATTAAATATTGAATATAAGAATCTTGGGGTACCCAGCAAAAGGATTAGGGAAAAGCTTTAATCCAAAGTTCAAAAAAGAAAAGGCCAGAAGTCCCTTTTCACTCAGTGAAATAGGAATCATTGTCCTTAAGTGGTTTACAGAAGCTGAAAGTACAAAAAGTGATTTCCAAAAGGATTTGACAAATTAGTGGAAGACACCCTTGTCAGCACAGGACTGGCTCCAGATTTCTCCACAACATCGGCATAACTGAGCTTTGTCTCCTGAAGGACAAGTTTTGGGTTTTTTTTTTCTCAAAGTGGCCAAAGTTAATTTTGTAGCAAAAGCAGGGCAGTTTTTGGAGGAGAGAGGTTTGGGAAGGCTCTGAGATTGCTAGAGGCTGGTAGTGTCATGCTGTCCAGGGCTTCTAGGATGGCGAGAGGCAGTTACCATGACTGACACTACTGCTCTACTAAGGAAGAGCTTAAATCACGGAAACTGAGATGGCATGCTATGGAGGGACCACTCTGTTCTTGTCTTTTCTCCTTACACTTTTTTCTTTAAGTCTGTGCTTTTGCAGACAGGACTCTGGCCTAGGGGGCCTTCAATCCAACATAGTATAGTTTCTCTGTCTTAGTGTTCTTAAAGAATAACTTCATCCCAGTTCAAAGCATTTTCAATCTTCTTAAAACAGGGAAAGGTACTGGCAAAAAAGTCACCGCCATTAGCATTAACAATATAAACAAGTATAAAGCAATGATAATAGGAAGCTAATGTGTAGTGACATCAATTTTATATTTCCCTTGGCTCCCCCATTCAGAAGACTGGGTGATTTAAAAAAACCTATTTTTTTGTCCTAATCCTAAAATTATGAGATTTGGCACTCTATTAATCCTAAAATATCAACAAACCTTGTGAAATCACACATTGCTGTGCTGATATTTATTTCACTTTAAACTTAACAGTTGCATTAATTTGCACAGAGAAGATAATTCCTTGTCTCGTTTCCTCTCATGCATCATTTTGCAAAACCTCTCACAGATTGCATTGCATGATGTGTTTTCACTGGTATGAAAATGAAATAATTTGTAATCAAACAGAGTGGCATCAATTCTCAACATTTTAACCAGTAGAATTACAAAACATTCAAACAGGCAGAAATCAGTATATAACAAACAGTTTGTAATAGTAACAGCAATAGTAGTGGCAAGCGATAAAGCAGAAATCATCCCTGAATAAAAAAATAAGCCATCACTGACCTTCCAAAAACTGGGTTTAGCTGCTTGGGGATATAGTTTTCCCTGTCCTTAATTTCTGTGTTGCCCAGTCTCAGCACAATGTAGGGATCTGACTTGCCATCTGGATCAGCTGGGCTGAGGTTAAATGCCTGTTAGGAAGAAAGACGGTGTCCTCAAGAAGATTGCTTAAATATAGCGTCCAGTTCTGGGTGTTCTGAAAGTGCCTAGTACTGCAATTACATGCACTTCACAGCCCTCAAAAAATATGCTCCCATCTTTTCCCATTACTGAGAAAGTTTTGTTTAGATGTATGTCATTCTGAAACAACTCTACTGATTAAAACTGGCTGCATTTGCATAATGTGCAGGAACAGGTTGTTCACACCATGTTAGTTAGGTCTCTAGCCCTTTCAGTTTGAACAAGTAAAGTGATTCTCCAGTCTTGTGGCTTATCATGAGGAATATGTAACTTTTTCTACTCTGAACACCCATTTTGACAGCATGAAACATTGTTTGAAATATGACTTAAAAATTTCTACCACATGGATGAGGATTTCCAGAGGCTTTGCTGCGAAGACACTGAAGGTAAACTGAGTTGAAAAGAAATATCCAAGTTATTTCAAGATTAAAAGAACTACTTACTGCCACAATATAAACCCTGATGAGGACTTTGACGGAGTGGTTTGGTGGTATCCCTTGCAGGACGCGGGGCTGCGCTCCGTCTAGCAAACTGCCATCCTCAGGACTTGGGTATATGCAGAAGGAGCCCTGGCAAGACACTGTCTTTTATCTCCCTCGAAAACAGATCAAATGCAATACAAAACCAATCCTTTGAATTCAAACAAAATATCATTCATGCAGCTTGCGCTGTAGCACCTACATATACACAAAGTATTTTGTGGTGCCACTCAAAGGAAACACAGGCTTCAGTGCATTAAACAACCCTTTAAAAAATATCTTTGCTCCATAATGTGGTACTACCGTCACATCTAGATGACTGCAAGAAGTACTTGCATGCTCTTTATTATATTATTACAAGGACTAACACCTGCAGGTGTTCTGAATCTAGTTTTCATAGCATTAGTATTCTAAAAAGAATATTTTGGCTTTAACTGTATATATATAAATTGATAATTCCACTGAGTTAGTTTCATGACAGTGACTAGAATCCCACTGTATTTTGCAGCCACTATACAACTCACATAAATCAATATTGACTCATGCTGCTGAGTAGCTCATACTGCCTGAAACCAAGTAGCAAGAAATTTGCATTGCAAACTAATTGAGGTATCAATGAGTTTAATCAGTTTCTCTAAACTACAAAGTGCTTGCAATCCTACTATCTTTATTCATGCTTTGAACTACATTTTCAGATTGCCTAATGGTGCCCTGGATGAGGCTGTGCGATTGTTTCCAACTGGAGTAGCTGTAAGGGCCTCTGTTTAAATTACTGAATATTACATATAAGGTGCTGTAACTGATAGTGCAGTAATGACGCTGCATTAGTGGAATCTGGGCTACATATCTCTTCTTCCTCTTCTGTGATTTAAAACTTTTTTGTAACTTCTTATTTCATAACAACAGTGAACACCTGGTACTGGATGCTGCTTTCATCTACCAGATCATGGGAAAGGAAAAATAAGACTCTAGATCCAATAAAAAAGATACCTCTATTTACAACAGACTGCCAATGTCTTTTTCTTTTATCTTTGGTATAACTGAAATATGCATAAAAATATAATGTTTCTAAGTTATTACCCATTTAATCAACACCAAAGCTCACCTTAAATTTTCCTATTATTCTGTCTTCAGGGTCAGCATGAACTTCATCATTAGATTTTCCTCTGAAGAGCTGGAAAGTTTTCACCCAGTCCTCAAAGTTATTAAATTCACTCTCCAAGTCCCCTTCATAAATCTTTGAAAATAGAAGAATGCTTATTTTTTTTGTGGTGCAGTGAATATATTTATAGTAACTTTTTTATTACAGGATGACTAGAAATCCCTTTTGACTCAAAATACAGATTTTAATAAAACCAAGGTTTTGCAAAAGTCCTTGAGGAAAAAAGTTAATTCCCCACTTAAACACGAGCAGTTTTGTCCTTAACCAAAGTACTTCCCAGCTACTGCAACAGCACATTAATGCTGCAGGTAGAAGTGACTCTATAAGGGTCTGCATGAAAATTTGTATGCGATAGTGTGGGTAAAAAACAGTGTGGATGTGTTGTTCTTTGCTTCTGTTTCCTCTCTGCAATGTGTCTCTGATGTACAGACCTGTTCTGTTAAGTTAGCATGTCAGAACATGAGAGCAAAGCAATAAAGTGTTGTGAGGACTGAGCTTTAAGATAGACAAAAAGACCAAATCATTTTTAAAAGGATGAGTATTTTTTTCAACACTCTCCCCTATTGTAATTTACGAAGTGTTATTCAGTGTGAAATAGACGGGCCATGTCTTAAAAAAAATGGATACAGCAGTTTCAAATTCCCCTTTATTCAGCTACATTCTAATCCAAGCAGTCCTAATCTTCTCAATCCTCCTCATCTCTCTGGTCATTTTGCATGACCCATATAGTTCTCTTTGAATTCTTTCTATGTTACCCAACCAAATCTAATGCGAACTGAATATTACCCCCCCATCAGGCAGGACCCACTGGCAATCGCAACAATGCTTTCCATGTTCTTTTTTAAGTCATTCTTAATAGGCTGGATATTTCCAACGTGAAATTTGGAATTTCCAAAATTCAGTGCTTTACAGGCGAACAACAAAACTGAAGTTTCACTTTTCTCTCTGGGTGTGTCCATACTGGTATACCAAAGATCTAAGGACAAGCGAGTCACATCCACCCTGCAAGACTCTGCTGTCCTCTGGGTCCCATATGCTGATGTGCATGATCAAATATCATTTTCTGTGGTTTATTCATTTTAAAGTGTCTGAAATAAATGTAAGGAGGGTTTGCTAAATTCAGCCACTGATGTCAAGCTTTGTGGCAACGGGAAATAACAACAGCCTTGCCCCTCAGCCTTACTTCTCTCTTACCTGCAGAGTTGCCAGGTTTGGAGTTTCTTTGTGTTTCCTATTCAATGTCTTATCCTTCTTCTTTTTGCTTGGCTCCTCTTCTATGATCAGTGCAATGTGGTCAGAAGTTTGCTTGTCTGCAGAGATTTTATGACATCGTATAGATTTTTAGTGAGCAAAGCACATCAAATGCTTCAGATAAAGAAGCAAAATACATTTTTGAAGATTGCCCCTTGCTCTTTTTCCATTCAGTCTTCTGCTGCCAAGCTTAGGGTCCTCACACCTCTCCTCCCAGGCAGAAAATGGCATTTTATCCTCTCTGTGACTAAGTCTTCTTAATGAGGTTCAAGGACAAACTGCAATGGTGTCCTGTATCACTCTGGTGATACACCAGTTTCCTTCCTCTCTGACTCCTCCCAGGTGTAAACTAACAAATCTTAATATCTTTCACATAAAAAGGCTTATTTGAAACTGGAAGTCACTGTTTAGGTCTCAGATGATCCAAGTCCTTCTCTGCTCAAAAGCATCACAAAATAAGTTATGTCTCATCTTGTGAAATCCCAGAAGTATGAGAAATGGGCAGAGGTGTCTGACCAGGCTCCAGGCAAGACTCCAAACACTGAGAGGACTTCCTAACAAATGGAGTGTAAGCCCTCAAAAATGGCACTGAGATGGTTCAGTTCTTCAGCTGAAGTCTGAATTTGAGTTCACTCTACTTCCATTTTTTGAGTAGTTCATGTGTTTGATATCACCAAACATTTAGAAGTACATCTATATGTATATATTATATCAGTGCTGTCCTGTATGTATAATGCTCATCATCATAGTTGAAAATATGTAACAAAAACTACCAGAAGAGAATTTACAAGATCTGAAGTCACCAGTCAAAAACAATGTGCCACACACAACTGCCTGAATAGCATGTGGGTGGATGTCAGCATGACAAGTAAATTTGTAACTGTAAATAAGCATCACACCTTCATAGGACATTTTCTACCTAAGTATTTCCTCCATGTGGACAAGTTAATTTCACTCAGAAAGTGATGTCTGCCTTATCACTCAGGAGACCTGATGATCACTGAAACACCATCAGTTGCTATTTCCAGAATGATACCATCTGACATTTAAGGCATGTCTTCCATCCAGAGCAATCTCAACATCTCCTTTAAAACAGAAATCACCTCAATGACTAGTGAAGTGCAGTCACCTGTGGCATGTGAAGATGCTATAGCTTAACTCTGAATAGCAGCTATGTGTAAACAGTAGAGATTTCTTTCCCAGTCTACTCAAGCAGTCACTTTGGTCCAAAGAAAATATAGTATTTTAGAGCTCTGCTTAATTGTGGGAGGACATGTTAAACCGTGAAGTACATATAGATAGGTTATTTCTGGCCAATTCTTTTAGGTTCTTGTGTAAAAAAATTCCACTAAGGCCTGAGCTAGACACAAAACTTTTCAGGTATGGAAGTAACACACAGGCTAGACTACAGAGTCTCCTTGCAGGAGCTGTTCCTACATCATTGATCCTGAACTGGATTTAAAATTAAGAGAAGCTTCTTTTTCTGAACCTCTTACGAATGCAACCTAACATTAGGATAACCTCCACCTTCTATCATTTAGAACTTATTTGCAAATCTTTGCGCATGAGAGCTGGATGACAGAAAACCCATGTTAATCCAACACTGCCTGTGAAGTTTTAACCTACCCGCCATCTGATCAGGTACAGAGGAAAGAGCCCAGTATACAAGCAGTACTCTGTTACCAGACATTATTGCTGATGGTAAAATAGTAGAGAAGCAAAGTATTGTTAGTAAAAGTAATAGGAAAAGGCAAGTAATTTACTTACTGTCTTCAGGTTTTCCCTCACTGGAAAAAATTCCTTTTGCCTTTCAAAAGAAAAAGATGATGGACAAACTCCTTATTATGAACGTAATATCAAAAAGGAATCATTCTGTAGTAAATCTACTTTTATGGCTTTGCTCACCCGTGGGAGTTTTGGGCATTCTGGGTCATTTACCTTTTGCATTTTGAGCACAGAAGCATAGTATTTTGACCACCAGTCAATAACATTTTCAGCTGATTCATCTGCAATCGTTCTCTTTCTCCGTTTTGTTGACCGTCGGATGGATTTTTTCATATCCTAGCAAAGCACAGGGAAAACAGTGTTAAATTCTAGAGCTGATTAAAACTAATCACCTGACTCGTGACATCAAACATAAACAGGCACATCTGAAGAAAATGGCAACCTCAAAAGCTAAATAAAATGCAGTATGAATTAATGTCTCTGCCTTTCACTCCAAGGCACTTCACCATGATAATCAACAAATTAAAGCTATCTCTATATTACTTACTGATGATGACAAAACTTTGTACGTTTGAGACATCACTGTAGGAGCAACCCACACAACAGGCAAATCCACACAGAGAAATGGGCAATGATATTTTAAGGGATGCATCCAGATACAAATTGTTTTTTCCCACTTAAGTCTGGAAGTATTTTAAGAACTCCCGTTATTACTTTATTGCTTTTTGGAAGGACAAGAGGCCCAACAGTTGCTGCAGTTCAGCCATTCTCTTCTTACAAAAGGCTAAAATAAGATCCTGAAGACCACCTGCTCATGTGCAAGCCTTACTAACTTCATTCTTGCCTAAAGATTGGCCCTTTTTAAATAGAGTGTTGCATCCTACACGCTGACAGAGAGTTGTCAGCTTGGCCTGGGAGGCTGGAGCAAAGATAAATAATTGGGAATGATAGATAGATAGATAGATAGATAGAGTGGAAATGAGAATTAATATAACAGAGATTGTTAAATTACGTGGTTCCCTTTTAGGACTCTACCATACATTAAAATTTTTCTGTACCAGAAGAAAGATCCAGACTGGTGTGTACATCTAGGGAAGAAGGTATCCCTACAGTTTGTTTGACCTTGTTAATTATGAAGGATGATGGAAACATTTGACCACTGAAACATTAAAGGTTAAAGTGTGTTTTATATAGCTGTAGAAACAGCTTCTGAAATGAAACTCAGTCCTACATCTTCTGCTTTTATTGTTATTAATAAAAGAGTGATTCTGATGGGAGAAACTACAGAAAAAGGAGGAGCATGTGCATCTGAACAAAAATTAGTGTGTACAATCTAAAGCATATACTGTACTGTAAATGCCATGCTGACAGGAATTGCCTTATTTTCCTGTACTTTCTTATCTTCTTCTACCTATAGACTGACACCAGTTTTATACTTTGACTGTAAGATCTTTTGGAAACAGACTTTCTGCTTCATGTTTGTACAGCATCTAACATAAGGTGTTTTCATCCCTGCCTAAACACCATGGACACAGAAATAGTCAATCACAGTGAGAGTTTTGCAATTAAGTAGATCATTCAAGACCAGGAAAACAAAAAATCCTACTGCTCCAGCAGTACTTGCCCATGTACTAGATAATCATTTCACATAAAAAGAAGGAAAGAAAGAAGTATCCATTAACAGAAGTAATAAAATTACGTGTGGTCAAAGCTGCTTCGCTAACTACTTCTCTCAAAGGTCAGCAAGACAGTGTGTGTGCTAACATCAGTACTCAGAATTTCTGATCCTGAGATATGTAACTGGAAGTTTCAGCTATACCTACCTTCTGTTTTCTGTCTTTCTCTGGTTCAGATGCAGTGTGCTCCGGTTCAGGGACTGGAATTGTGAGACATGGGTCTGGTTCTATCACTGTACATCTACCCTGCTCCACCTCGGCATAGATGTGATCAGCTAAAAATGGTTCTTCTTGGGATAATTCAGCAGGCTGGGATGATTCAGATGAAGCTGAAATTGAAACTTAGCAAGTTAGGTAAGATTTTGCCAGAAATGCTATCATCACATGTGGTCATCACCAAATGATCATATGATTAGGGGTTTGATCCTACACTCAACACAATAAAGGATATCTTCTAAGTACATGCCTAGTATTAAGCCTCTGAGGAGGTCCTTTGCCTTTATATTGGGTGTCAGGGTTGAACATTTACCTTTCTCTATTTCTACAATGTCTAGTCTGTTTGGTGTAGCTTGAGGACCCAACTGGGTCTTACACAGGAATTGCTTAAGGCAGTTGATGGTGTGTGTTCCAACAAGAGTACTCCTCCCAAATGCTCTCCAGTCGACGACGCAGATACTTAGTGGTGGATGCAAGAGTTCATTTTCAGGCAGCTCCTAGTGGAGAAGGACAGGCAGCAGCATGAGAATTACTCGAGAATATAGAACACATATAGAATATTTTTCATGCAGACCAATAAGACTGTTACTCTTCCCTCCCTTCTTCTCCCCATACTCCAAACACAAAATGCATAGGCATATAGTTCTGTCCAGAGTTTTCTGCAGTCTGGAGAAAGCGTTGTCCTTAAGAATATGGAGTGGACCATATGTACTGTGCTACTTATTTGAATCCCATGCTGTCATGTGCAAGCATCTCTTGTTAGAATAAACTGAGAGAATTGGGAATTTTCAGAAGGAATGAACTTTGTGTTGGAAGTTGTGAGTCTTAATGCCACTGTTGCTTTGTTGAAGGGTATTAACCCTATCTGCCTCAGTTTGCCCAGTCATGAGATGGGGCAATGGGCAGTTACACACTTTATAGCATGAATTAAAAAGGGAAAGCAGCTCATTGGACTTGTGATGTACAATGGAAGCTAAAAATACTGTAGCATTCATAATTCAGTATCGAGGTTAGTGTTCTGATATCCTTTTGTCTTATAAATAAACTTCTTCTCTCTTGATGCTAGCAACTAGAGCAAATCAAACAGATTATTTTTTCTGATGCTGACTTTTGTTCACTGAAAGTACCAGATCTTATTGCCCAGCCAACAGGCAATGATTACAATTCTAGTCTACAACAGCAAGTGTTAAAATATGAAAAGGTCCAGAGCTCAAGAGCCAGAAATTATCAATCCCCTTAACAGCCCAGTAGCACGAAGGAAAATTAAAAGAATTGAAAGAAAATAAAGGAAACTGAGCACTACCCTGCAAAATGGGAAAGGAGAAGGGAAAAGTACCAAAAATATCCCTGCTATCTGCCAACAAGTTCCAATCTATCAATAAAAATCTGATTGCAATATATTTTTTCCTACTTAGGATACAACATGAGGAACATCATCTCCTTCTATCATTCAATTGTAGCAGAAGTGTTTCAAAACATCTTCAAATCAGTAGGTTTTGGATAATAACTGATGTCCCTTAGTATTTAATGACGACACAGAGGAAATTATTTGGCAAGAAAGAAAGGAAATTAGCAATTAACACCTTGCCTAACAAAAGAACCTATAGGCAAGGAGCAGCATGCTGTACGTACCACTTCAAACCAGTCTGCAAGGCCAGTGAAATTGGGGTTTTTCTTGTAGCTCTGAATGACAGAGGATTTCACTCCTTTACCCGCACATTCAATGAGAACCTGGGGGCGATCTACAGAGAGGAGCTGGACTTTCTTCAGCTCTCGAACACCCCAGAACAGGACCTGTGGTTGGCAGAGAGAAACATCGGTAGCCTGCAGAGACCCCTCAGTCTGATGGAAGCCACTACTAGGATCCCATCACTACTAGGATCCCATCACCTCATAGTCCTTTGAGAATCCAGAACTACCAGAAAAAAAAAAAAAACAAACAAACAAATCTAATATCCAGTAATCATCAGGCAGAAGTTAAAGCAATTAATGACATCCAACTGTTACAGAAAAGTTATTGCCATCTACAAGCCATAATAATCACATCTATAAAAGTTGTCTTTTCAGCAAGGTAAGGGGACTATTAATCTGAACAGCAGGGGCTCAGCTTGTTTAAAGTTCCAGAGCTGTTGAAGGAGCAAAAAAATCCCTTAGGATCAGAGGTGATTAACAGAGGTTTGCCAGTGGAGTTGACCCTCAGGTCTGCAGTGGATGGCAGGAGGTACCCAAGCAGCTTTTCTTCAAAGGATCATGCTCCTCATCTGGAGGACAAGAAGGAGACTGCATCTGTAAAATAAGGGTCTAAAGGAAAACCATGACTTTATACAGCACACACTGGGGATGGGAGGAGGGGCTGAAGGAGAGGGCTGGGGCAGCGAGAGATGGCTTCATTACAGTTATGGAGAGAAGCCATGAGTCTCATTAATCTGAAATAAAAACTAGAACCAAAAGTATAGGGGACTTTGTGTTTAACACCTTTAACACTGACAAGACTGAGGATTTGTGTGAGTCAGGGAGTAGCAAGGGGCACTGGAAGGGAGCAAGGATCAGTGAGTTCCTGCTCCTGCTCTGTTGCCAGAGGTTCCCAGTTAAAATTGGAGCACACTTCTGTAGTTATAATAGCTCCACAGCCATTTCCACCAGTGTGAGACTGAGTTTATAATATCTTAACAAAAATAGCTGGTTTAAATTCATTCTGTGTTATTTCCTTGCTGTATACCCTCCAGAGTTCATATTTCACTATATCTATATATATGTGCATTTCAACTATAAACCTAGAAATTTCTACTAGCAATTAAGTGATCTGGATCTGGATGCAATTTCCCTGATTTTAAAGTGCCTCAGGTATCAGACTAATGAGTGGAGTTGTCATGGGCTGCTTACAGAACCAAAGGAGACAGAGATGTGTTTCCAAAACATAATCTAATCTATTTAAGCTCTGAATCACTCTGGGAGGGTGGCTGCTCTGCTCAGCTGTCCAAACAAAAAGCCTACAGTGAGGATGCTTCTAAGCTGGGTGCTGTAGAGATAGTTGAGATGAGTGTCACAGCAGCATAAAAAAAGAAACTGTACAAGCAGCACAAAGAAACCCTGCTGCAAGGGCAATGGGAAGGCCTTCATAGCACAATAATTAGATGAACACCCATGTTTAAGGATTTAAGTTGTCCCTTTAGCATTAGCAGAGTTCATGGGCTTATTTACCTTGCAATATCAGGTGTAAAAAAGAATACTGCTAACAAAACCTCCTTGCTATGTACAGGAAAGAGCATCTTAACTAAATTATATAGCAGAACTAATAATTGCTTTTTTCTTCTCATCATCTCAGTTGCTTGATTTCTGAAGGCAAAGCTGGAACTGCTTTTGGGTCCCCAAATGAGTATTTCTGGGTAAGGGCCATGAGGTTACACAAGCAGGACCTGACTTGGCACAGCAAAATGGGAAAATAAGCAGGTGGTGTGCAGGCTGCAGGATGAGGGACAGGGAGCAGTGAGGGTGGGCAGCATCCAGGCCTTACACTGACATGAAAAGCTGCCACAGTTCCCTGCTTTCTAACACAAGGGGAGTGTCGGTCCAAATGGTGCAAGAGATGAGGGGAGAGAAGACTCAAACATTTGGGCACAGGTATGTGAAATTGCTTGGCTGAAGTTTGGGACCCAGAAAAGGCTGATGATGAACTTCACCTCCCATGAGGTCATCTGCAAGGGGAAACCTGTCTCTAGCAGACACTTCCCTGGGTACACAAAGTGCAGGTCCCTCAGCCACTGGGACTGCCATGGGTGCAGTCCCATCCCGGCAGGCTGGGATTGAAATATTGCCCTTGCTCACCTCAGGTGGATTGCATACCCAGCCTTGGAGAATCAATTTGGCATGCACTCACACCATTTATTTTGGGATCTATGTGCTATTTTTATGTGATTCCTATCTACCAGGATTTTAAAATCATCATCCCTTACTGCTACTGTTCAGTAAGAGAATAAAAGGAGCTGAGATTTTGAAACAGAAATATTCTAACTCACCTCCACTCTGTACCTGCTTAAAACAGGTCGGATGTTGGCTGGGACAGGGTAAATTTGGCTAACATCTGGTGGATCCACTGGGGGAAGTGCATCTGGACCTGAGTGAGGAATCTGAAAAATTAAACAGTCGAAACTTAGGCTGTTCTTTGGAGGAATAAAACCAGTATCAAAAGTGTCTGCGAAGGGTACACAGAACACGTCAATTTAATGCAGTTTTACAAAACATGTTGCAGAGCAGACAGGTTGTGCTGTGAGAAGAATGTGACCTAGATTGCTATTTGCCCTGCTGTGATGCTAAAATACTTGGCAGGAAGAGTATCCAATAGAATGGGTTTATGTACCTTCCTGAAAAGAGATGTCCTTTGTCCTAGCAGGACATAGTCTGCCCTAAAGACATGCATGTACCAAAGCACGATAATTCTATTTGCTATAAATGGAAAGCATGATAATTCTGTTTAACAAAAATCCTGAGCAAAACTACTTACAAGAATTTCACAGGAAAACTCTGTATCTGATTCTAGTTTAAAAAGAAAAAAGGCTGGTGAACAGTCAATGCATAACAGCTTAACTACACATTTGGCCGGACAGACATAATGTTCTACAGCCACCATGGAATAGCTGTCCTGCTTTATTGCATGCTGTCACCACTTAAGAACTTGCAAATCGCATCTCCAGGGTTAGGGCTTAGTCTTCTCTGTGCAATTACTAAACTCTTGTGGCAGGAGGCACTTATGTCCATTGTGTGTGACTGTACAGCAGCCTGCCCCATGTTCAGGAGATTATTTGGGCATGTGTGACTGCCTTGTGCCAGGGGGATGGGAGGAGACCACACTCCACCACAGCTCTGACAATCTCTTTGCCTCTTGCTGTGACCCAAGTTCTGCAGCCTGTTTGGCTCACCTTCCATGGTGAAAGCTCCCTGGCTTCATTTCCAAATCCTATTCTAGTTTTTGACACTGTATTTATGACCTTCTCAGCCCATGCAGGGCAGATGTGAAGCCTGGTGTGATTTAGCAAAATTGTACATAAAAGAGTTAAAGACAGGACCAGATGATCACTCCTACCAAAAGCTCAGGCTGTGCTAGCAGAGAACAGTAGGAACAGACTTTTCACAGGTGAGCTAACAAGCTGCAGGCAGAGATCTCCTCAACTTCCTTATGAAGTATCATACCTAAAGTGTACTGTTCATACAGCTTCTGGGAAAAATAAACACAACTTCTGGAATGCTTCATCCTTCCTAAGCTAAATTGTCACTGTTGAAAGGTGAAGGTTCTGAGATACAGCTCTCAAAGGACCTGTAAAGTTGAAGTCTTCTGCTTCTTTTAACTAGGCCATCTGTCTGTTATTTGCATCTAGGTACAGTTGTGGGGGAGTTTAATGTGCATAAGGGAGAAAGGATGTATTCCCTAGTACCTTCTATGTGAAGGAGGAGATGAGTGGAAAACATATCTTCTAGCATAGCACCTGCAGCATACATGAGTAATTAATACATAATTAACAGCATTAATTCACATGCACATTTATAAGTAAAAAGCCCTTTATAAGTAAAAATCCAGGCAATTCATTCAATAGGTTTTGTAGAACTTGAGGCCAGAGATCTAGGTCTAATTTTGTTGTTCCCCAGTGTATCTGGTTTCTATTGGCCACCTCTGTGATGCTTTTTAAATAGCCAAACAGAAACAACTTTTGTGAATAATACCTGCCTGTATAGAAATTCACCTGTTCAGCTTTAATTATATTCAGAGCTTCCAACTCTATATGAATCAAATGGTCCAAAATTTTATCCCATAACAGATTAATTGATACTTGAAACAAAAGAATAAATGGATAAGAGGCAAAGACAACTTGATCCAGATCACATAGCAGATATCATATTCCTGCATACAATTCACATTTTAGGGTACCCACTTTCTTTGCATTGTTTGACTTGGGTACTGATGACAGGTGATCCAGAAAAAATATATTCCTCTGAAAGATACAGTGACATGCATATGTAATTTCTAAATTGTACCTTTTCTAAACTGTACCTTTTCTTTCTTATTTTGTTCAAAAAAAACCCAAAACAATGAACCCCCCCAAAAAACTAGAACATACATAGCTATTTGCATCTCTTTTTACAGCTGTGAAAAGGGATTAGTTCCCAAGGACACAGACTAGGAAGGAAAGCTGGGAGAGATCTGCCATTTGAGGACAGAGCTGCCTCATAAAGAGGTTGACTAAGCTGCACTCCAAAACTGAAAAACCTAAGATTGCTGTCAAATCAAGATTCCTTGGATCTTCAGTTTTGTTCTTTTTAAATATTAGAGTTAACTGAACAATTCTCCATTATAGTGCAAGGTTCCCAGTTTTCCAAGATCTAACAACCACTAGTCAAGTTGAGAGTGGTTCCATATTAAAAAGTGAAACTCTCTTGATTTCCGCGAAATTAGTTCCGTATAACTCAGAGAAGACTTTGCTTCATGGCCATAGGGAAACTGCACAGAACAAGAGGTGAATAATGATCTAGCACTCAAATGACAATAAAGAGAAATACTCACAAAGTATATTTATGAGGGGATTTTGTATTTGTGTCTAAAAACTAAAAAACAAATCAGTAAGTTCTGAGACCACTTTGACCAAAATCAAGATTCCTAGTATTTTTTAGCCTATTATTTTTCTAAATGCCGGAGTGCTTTATTATAAGAATAATTTTATCTCTCCAGCAAGATCTAGTATAATAGTATTCATATAGAAAAAGGAGCATTCACTTCTTGCACAACATATCTTCAGCTGAACCAAATCTGCAGATCAGAGTTATTGAGCACAGTATGTCATGGGAAAGGCTATGGGTTCAGAATGAGAATAAATTATCGATGGGAGATTTTTGTTTCCATCCTCACACAGAGCATCATCTGGAATCCCCTGATATTAGAAGAAACCACCAGCACATCAGCTCTGGGAGTGCTTTGAAGCCTGACAGATGTCTATATATATCTTTTCCTGAAATTTTCTTTAATTACAGCTATTATCTACCATGTGAGGTCATAGAATCATAGAATGCTCTAGAGTGTTGCTACTGAGAAGAATAATACAGTGCATGAAAATAAGGACTGCAGGGTCTTTACCTACAGTTCTTGTCAACTCTCTAGAGAAGTCTTAGGGGTATATTTGGGTATATCCCAAAAGCACTGCTGCTTCCCTTGTACCAAAAGGTGGAAAACAAAATATAATGCTCTATTTGTTCACCAAGAAGGGGATTTCAATAAAAATATGTGAAAATTACAGCTAAGTTACTAGACTCTATCCCTAGGTACCCACCATAATGAGGAAATGTTCCACATGGTGTCATATTCACCAAGAATATAATTAACCCATCATGCTTAAAAGCCTGTTTAACCTTGGGAATATCTGTAAAATATGCCACGGAGTTCCACATTTTTCCCACTTCCCATTTCAGAATAAACTTCTGTAGGTTTTCCGCAGAGAAAAGTTGCATCCAGCTGGTGGCTCTGCAAATTCCACTGAAATTCCCCGAAATCCCAGACATGGTACACCCCACTCATGCATTTGCCAGGCTATCCCCAGAGGTAAGCTGAATTTGCCTTTTGTCTCACAGTTGAAAACCAGTGTAAAATTTGTTAATATGTTAGGGGTTCTGAAAGCTCACTCTCCCCAGTCCATTCCTTACTATTCACCACTCCCTTTTCCTAAGAGAGAAAGTAGCACTGAGAGCTTTGATGTTGCTAAAGTCAGGGCCATGAGCTACTCCAAAGAGCAGGTCACTGCAATGGCGGTGGGATTTTCACAGTTGTTTCTCAGGCCAGAACTCAATTTAGGGCAAGTCAAATGATGGGCAAATGAGGCTCAGGGTATGCAAGAGGCTGGAGGTGGTGTGTGTGTGGAGAGTGGCCCCTGGCAGAGTGGATGGAGCAACAGAGATTGTGGAGGGTACTGTAAGATTCAACAGCAGAATGATCCTGCTCTAAGTGCACTTCCCATTAATTCAAGGGAGTGGTGGGCCTTAATACTGCTGCTGCTTTTGTGAGCCCAGGGTGCAAAAGTACAACAGTCCAGAAAGTCTAGGTTACCTCCAGAAGCTCAAAAGTAGCAAGAAGGTCTCCTCCTGAAAGACTTCCATAATGCACTGGGTGGTAAGAAAGTTTAGGTGGTTTGTAGTTTTCCTCAGCAAGTCTCACCACAGGGGCAGCCACTGTAGACCCAATATATTCTGCCTTACCCTAAAAAAAGGAAAATATAGATGTCAAATGCATTTGAATTTCAGGGCTGTCACAGGAGCCAAGATGATGCGGAGTTTAGTATTTGTGAAAAAAAAAAAACTTCTTCAGAATTAAACAGCAAGGTAAGATGCAAGGCAGCTATGAAAATGGAAGAGCTGAGTACTTAAGACCTCTTCAGAGCACCCTAAGTTTCTGAGCAGTATATTCAGCCAGTGAGACTTTGTCAGACTGTATTTCACCAGTCGGAGACAAATCTGTGTTTGACTTAGATACACTATTTACAAGAAAGTGCAAGGGGGTTGGGGGAAAGATGCTTCTTATTTCTTTCAGCCAGTCTTTGGGAGTAAGATTCACTTGGGAAAAAACAAGGCCACAGCTTTCCAAGGGCATAAAGTGAGTCTCGGGGCTGTTTTCAGATGTTAAACTGAAAACCACTGTAACACTGAGCTCCATTCACCGGGGTCATGCATGTTGATTGACAATTTTCCATTCAATGTCTAGTCAGTGACATGCTTTGCTAACACACTGGCAGATAGATGTAAAAGCCCGATTTTTTTTCTGAGAAGGATTTTGAATTTACCACTGCATCGTCATCATACAGCTCAATGACAATTTCTGGCGGGAACTGAGCGATCTCCTCTCTGTCACCATGAAGTACAATGCTGTTGAAGAGCAGCATCTGGTTCCAGGTGGGGGATAACGTCTGAGAGATTATCTAATGAAAGAGAGGAAATGCTTAATGAGTTATGAACTGCGTGGTTGGGCGTGTTTCGTCAGGATGCACTGATCTGCTGGTGATGTCCTTTCCCATGGCCTCGACAACTCCCTTTGTCTGAGACACCGCATTTTCCAGCAACTATTTCCAGCCAGACACGTGTGATTCTTTCACTTTGAGGCCAGCATCTCTGGTATCTTTATTTCCCTGTTTGCCTCACAGACTCCTCATGGGCATACCAATATGTGACCACCAGTCTGTGAAAACAAAGCTTGCTATTAAATATAGAGGAAAGCAGTTGGCTTAGGAAAGCAGGCATACGCCTAATGCTACTAAAATAAAGCCTTTGCCCTAAAGTTTTCACTTCTCCAGGGTACATTTTCTCCATCTTGTTTTTACTTCAGTGTAATGACATATAACACATTATTAAAAAAAAAAAAAAGACATTTTAATGAATCACTCATAATAAATCAATAATTTTTAATTTGTTGTAATTTGGCTTATGTGGATGCTTATGACATTTCATCACAGACAATGTTTTAACTGTCTTGGCAGGAAATATATTTAACAAAGATAACATTTAAAGAGAAAAAAATGCGCCAACTGCAAAATGACTCATAACCTGCTATCATTCCTTTGAATGGAAATAAGGCTCTCAACTACAGTTTATTGGCAGTTGGCTGACAATCTTCTAAAAACATGCAAGTTATTGGCTGCAATATTTTATTCAGGCAGTGAATAAACTTAACACTTCTGTGCCTATAAAATCCTGGACCAAATTCTACTTTCCTGAATCTGGTGAATCTAAACACTAACTTCATTGGCTTAATCCACCAACTTCTTGTAGAAGTTAAAATCACATTAAAAGAAAAAATCAATTCACATCCTTGAGGCAAAAGCAGCACAAAGAGGCGCCTCTGACTTAGAGGAGATAAAAAGTTTTTGCTTCTTGCTCCTTTTGGCAGCAGAACTTGCTTTGTAAGAGAAGAGGGTGTCAGAGGAATGTTAGAATTTATTAAATTAAAGCTGTCTTTTGTGGAGGTTTTGGAAGGAGGGGCTGGACTGGGAGGTGGGGGTATTGTTGGTAGTGGTTAAATACTTTTTCTGAAGGAAGAACATATTTAGCCCAGCAAATTCTGCTTCTGGCATAGGTTTCGGAACTCCTGGCCCCATTTGAACTCTGGGGTAGTTGTAGAGGGCTCAGGACCTCTGAAAGTCAATCTTCGTGTTGTGTGAGGGAGAATTATGCCCATTTGCCAGCGCTTTATTTCAGCCTTCCTTCTGGAGCTCTGTAGAAGATTCCCCTTCTCTCTAGAGGCTTCAATAAATTTTCACAGGAGACCATGTGCCCACTGGAGATGCTCAAGGGAGATGTGAGACCACTCCCTGTGGGCAGATTTTTGCAGCACTTAAGTGGTGCAGAAAGTCTCACACCTCTCTTTTTTCAGCTCATTTCAACTTTGCCACTCTAAACCCACCAGAGTGCACTGCCACAGGTCATCACAAGCAGCCATGCTGGCTCACATTGCTACAGAAGCCATATAAAGGTCTTCACTCTTTGCTCAATCATTACACGTATAGATCATAAGAAAAGAGAACCGTGGGGATTCATCCTCATACCAAGAAATTACAACAGCCCAAACTTAAAACATACAGAAAAAGATGTAGAGAAATGGAATTAACTCGCTACAAAGTCCCAGTAGCCCAAGATAATCTGACATCTGAGAAAAAATAAATAAGACTGCACCTCATGTGAGATTAACAGATTACACCCAAACTTTTGCCTTGTTTGTAGCAGACTGTCAGGAATTGCCCTTTAGCAGCAGGCATCTAACTTTTCCTGCTAGGTACCTCCTTGCAAAGCCAAGATTTTCCCTTTTCATGGCTTAACTGGGAAAAAAAATGTGGCCTTGTACACTGAAAGAGACTTTGGAACTTACCTTCGTGGTCTGGCAGTGTGATGTGAAAGTAACTTTTGCGAAAGGATCAGAAAGTCCAGTGTTGTCAGCTGCAATGAGCCCCCTCGCCTGATACATGTGGGCTCTCAGCTGGAAGAGGTGCAGGGCTACATCATTGCAAAGAAAACAGTTATGTCAGCTTCATGGAAATGATGCAGCACATAGGAAGGGAAGACTTATCACCTACTGTCTAACCAGGATTTGACAAGGGGAAGTGGTGCCACTGAGACACTCACAATAAAATCAATGTGTGGTGTAAGTCTCTACTGCAAGGTTGTTAACTGCCAGTTTTTATCTCCCATCACTGGTTTATCTACTCAGTGCTCAGCACCAAAGCTTCATCAGGAGAACTGAAGGATGCTTCCTCATAAAGAGGAGACAGACCCAAGAGACAGGGAACAGAAATTTGTTTCCCCGACTTCTGCAAAGTGTCGTGGCAGCACTGATGAGTTGGCAACAAAACCAGCCTTTTCTGATGAAAAATGCTAAGCCATGATCGTCTTAGAACACTTGCTTTAAGTGCAGGTTGTACTGCCCTCTGAATTAGTGCTTTTGGGGCCATGGCTCTTAATTGCTAATATGGAGAAGAAATAGTGCCTTACTTTTGTACAGCAGGTAGGCAGATGAGGGCACCGCGCTGTACCCTGAGTTGGTGTCAGACGGTGATTCAATCTCATACCCTACAGGCAAATTCTCCATGATGCTGTGGGCATAGCTGGCAGGACCAAACCACAGATAGATGTCCACCTTTGCCTGCACAGTCCAGCCCAGTGGGCGCTTGCCTGGTATCTGAAGAACAAAATCCACCCATCACCAACAAGCTCAAGACAGAGAGATGGCTGGATGCTGAGTGCTACCAAGCCAGAGTAAAATAAAGGAGCATTCACTGAGCTGATTTACTGATAAATGGCCTTTTTCCACAGTGAGTGGCCCTGAGACTCATTTAGCACAAGAAACTTCTGTGATTCTTAGGGAATAAATGAGTAGTTTGCTCAGTTGAAAGTCTGTGTAATTGGTGTACTGCCTATATGCAGAGGTGTGTCCAGGCTACCTAGTAGCTGCAAGCACACCAGTGCCAGCTGATATGCTACTTTTCCCAACTTCAGCCCACTTTCCATTACATGCAGTTTTACTCATCTCCAATGGTTTGTCAAATGTATTACTAAAAAATACTATTCCCTTGTGCAGGGTTGAAAACATATTCCAGTATAAAATGTTCACAATAAAATGTCCAGTCTTGTCAAACAGTAGTATTATTTTCTTCCTCCATCTTCCCACTTTATCTAGCTCTGTGAAGCTCAGTGTTTAGCATTATCTGTTCCTAAGGTAATTCTTGATCTTATCGGTGCTGGAGACTTAACTATGGTGGTTTTTTGTTCATGCAGGCAAACAGTACTGTGCTTAACAAGTACCTAAGGCAACTATCAGGAGCTTAGATATTTCTATCTGCTCCTCAGCTGTACTTCCCAGGAGTCCTCCCATATAACTAAATGACTAAAAAGTCATTGTATGAAGTTATTGTTTTCTTAAATGTTTGGGTTTCTCCTGATGGCCATAGTAACAATTCCGTTGCATAACACACTGCCTTTGTAGCAGCATATCCACCAAGACTTTCCTTCAAGACAAGTAACAATATTTTTGACATATATTGCACAAACCTAGGCACATTATAAGTAGCAAGCATAAATAATCGCTGTATTACCACTGAATACCTGAATTTCTTTGCTATCTGAGCTTCTGTGTGCTGATCTTTTACCAATCTCCTCTCAGACTTCCATGTGCTGCATTCTGCACTGCTGTACCTCTTCTGTTTACGTATGCAGTTATAGATAAACAATTCTATATACTTGCCATAACAAGTAATGAGAGAATTAATTACTCTTACACCAAAAACCTGGCAATGACACAGTTCTTAAGGAAGGACAATAAATGTTAGAACCAAACATTAATAGATGGCAGATACAAACTTGCACAAATTTTTAGTACATTTCAAAGATGAGCCTGTAAAATACAATCACTGGAAGAAATCTGAACACCCAGTGCTCCCCTGGCATTACCTGTGTTTGCAGAGTACCCCAGACTTACTTTCAGGAAATGGGTTTTGATCTTCCCACAGTCCTTGCCTCTCTGCTCTTTTGCTGGAGAATACAGTATGTTTTTTGCTGGAACCCTTGCATATGCAACTCTCTTGTTACTGCTAAGCATCCAGATGAACACATCAGGCACTGTATTCTGCGGCTGTTAAATGACAATGAACATTGAACTTAGTTCTCTCTATCAGCCACCACCACAGCTTTTTGTTAAAATACTCTCTGCCCCCAAGCAAAGCCTGAACATGGTTGGAAGCAAAGACGAGCCCAGAGGCTGTTCCCAGGAGGCGCTGTGAGTAAGGTCACTCTGGTTTGGGAAGGAAGAGAATTTGGACATAGGCTGCAAACCATGCCAGGCTGTGCCACTTTCTCCCTAAGCCAAGGAAAAGCCATGGCCCCGTGTAGTTTGCAAGCGCAGACAGCTGTCGGAGGGACATCACTGGCTAGGTTTTGGCCTGACAAAATAAGTCTGTTCTTGCTTTATTCTTGGGCTTAACAGCATGTCTAAGCAGTGTGTACACAGTGAAGTATAAAGACCCCTGAGTTTAAAATCACTATGTCCATATAAGTAGAGACATGAATTCAGATCAAAAAGCAAGCTGCCTCCAAACCACCAGGGCACAAATGGGATGATCTTATTTTTAATAAAAAAAGAAAAAAATTTCTGTACTGCATCTTCTCCATATCGCACAGCCCAGTGTTTCCTACCCCAGTCTGTTAACAGCTCCACTTAATACAAAACAGGATTGGGTCCAGATATTCAAAGGACTCTTTATTAGGAGTTATTATTCACATAGGATAGTGAAAATTAAAGTCAAGCCTTGGACTTTAAATTTATCTTAATTTCTGTGTGGATTACCTCATCAACCAAGAATCGAATTTTATCTATGAAATTCTGAGTCTCACGCATCATTTCATCCAGTGGCATGTTCTTTTTCTGCTGGTTAACAATTCCTTTGGCATCACTGGACATTGCTTCCTGCAGTCATGAAAGACAATATGTGTTTTTTATGTGTTATCAGGTAGTTTTAACTGAACACAGAAGGAGACAACAGTCTTCAATTAAAGTTGAAAAGAGAATATGGAGATATTTGGTTCAAGGTAACAATTGCCTTCTTTGTCACAACAGAGAGTGATCAACTTTTTGGAGCTGGATAACATAAAATGTGAATGCCCCCCATTTTCTCTTTGTATGCATACTGTTCTGTCCCAAGAGACATGTGACTATCACCTAGAATTCCTGGGCCTCAGTCCTGACAGAAGTCAACCAAATTCTGTGCTATAAACGGTAAATAAAGATAATAAATATTCAGACAACCTCCATCTGGTTAAGTTTCTTCTACTGGTTTCCTGGAGGAGCCAATTAGGTCCAAGAATATAAAATGCCAGACTTTACTAGTCTTGAAGTTCAGCTCCACTACAGCAATTAAATGCCTAACAGTAGAGTTAATTTGGTGTTTTTCCACTGAACCGTCATCCCATTTTAAGATGCATGGAGAAGAAAAATCAGCTCATTATTATAATGTCTTATTTGTATTTAAAAACAACCTGTTCCAAACTATTTTAGGTATCTTACAACCCTTTATTAAGCACAGTGGGGTTTATTAAAAAAGATGCTCTTGGATACTATATTCATATTAATCACAAAGCACTCCAGTATGGTGAAATCAAATAGAAATTAAAATATATACAACCAGTGTGCTTTCAGTTAACATCATTACATCAACACTTGAAGGAAAAAACACACATACCAGCTCTTGCTTGAACAGCATGAGTCTTTTTTTGTCCAAAGCAGTGTAGTTCAACCCTTTGGGCTTCTTTTCAGCAATGCTAATGAAGGCCCTGCGACACAAGAACAACAGGTTCTTTAAATGTGTTATTTTTTTTTAAATGTGAGCTGCAAAAATACATTGGAATGAAGTGTTTTCTGTCTGCTGTAGTGCATGAACCAGAAGACAGAGAGGCTGAAATTCTCTAAAATAAATATTGAACGCCTATAAGATTTAAAGAATCGAGTCCAAAAACTCTGCACCACGTTTCACAGAAACAGGGTTAATAATCTAGAAATTAGGGTTTATATGTGTTTTGAGTCAGATCATGTCACCTGACACAGAACCCTTTGGGTGATTTATCCCAGCATGTGAAATCCTTTGTTTTTATCTTAATCCTGTGCTTTTTCACAATACATCTATCACACACTTTGTCAAATTCTACTTATCCCATACATGTTCTGCTCTTAGAGCCCAGAAAGCCAAAATAATATAACAATGATTGGCAGCAGTCTACTGTCAATACTGAATATAGAAAATAACAATAAAATATTTTCTCTGTATAAATATCAACTGCAATTTGGGAAGGCCTTTGCTCTCATAACAGAATAAATAAAATATATATCAGTAAGTTTATTGTACTTTTTTAAAATTATCATCAGTTTCCTTGTCTAGCTTCAAATTTGTAGTGAACATTAAAGTTTATTTTTTGTATGCCTCTAGTAAGTATAATTACCTGCTTTGATTGATAAAATCATTTAGAGTTGTCCTCATTTTCTCCTCAGCTGCAACCACTGAAACCTTGATCAAGCTTTTTGCTTGCTCTAATGATTCTTCCTACAAAAAAACACATGAAAAAAGCCATTATGTAAAGGAGGGCACTTTGTCATTCTGCCAGTGTTATCACACCATTATTCACTGTATGACTAGAATGAGGGAGGCGACTTTGTAACCTGGCAGAACAGGACCTTTGATATATCACTATGCTTGAAGTGCGCAGAGAGAAGACTCCAGCAGCATGATTTATTTTGACCTTTCCTCAGTCTCTCCAACTACTAGTCCAAGCTACTACTGCTTGGAGCAGCTTTGTTTTCTCAATTCTTTGGTGAAGATCAGTCAGTGGGAACATTCTCTACTAGGCAGGAGGAAAAGCTGTAGTTTTCATGATTTCTGTTCCCAGCCCCGCTGCTTAAATTTAGTAAGTTGCTGGCATTAACTTCTCAAACTTCAGTGGGCACCTGAATCCATATGCAAGGTCTACCACAACATCTAGTGCTATCATTGAGAAATGGAGTCTACTATTATAAACTAAAATAAATGACTGGATTTCCAGCAAGGCCTGTGGTTGTTCAAGTACACTGACAAACATATGTCTCCATATATATTCAGATGTTTAATTTTCAAACACCTGGGTTCAAAATGTTGGCCTATAAGCCACTGCCTTCTCATGAAATGACCTTGCATGGGTATGTCTTCAGTGTTGCTGCTCATGAGCTACATAAGGATAAATGAAGGATGAATCTGACTCACTCTGAATGCCCCAAATTAAAGTATTCAACATTAGAAGTCAATTGAAAGAACAAAATACTGATACTTTCTTGAGACTGTTGATAGTTAACTTTAAGCAAGGGTAGAAAAAAACATCTTTATGGGAAAACAGTATGACTAGGGCATCACAGTGACTGTCCATGGAATGATATGCCATTTTGTCTCTATCAATGTTTTTAGGAAAACTAAAACCAAAGAGTGTCCTTTAAAAAGTCTCTAGCATAAATATGGGTTAAACCATGGGGTCTGGGGAAAAAGACATCAAGGAACTTCCACAGGAGACAGGATTATTTCAAATCTCATATTTTAATTGTATGACTCTTCTTACAAAGAATAAAACATTTCTGAGAAAAGATGTCCTTATGGCCAAAAAGAAAAAAATGTGGACAGGAATGCTTCACTAGCTCTAATAGATCAAAGCAATTTGGAAAGTAAAAAAGGAGAAGGGGCTGATGATAGAAGAAAAAATTAACAACAAGGAATGCAGTTTTGGGGGAAATTCTGCAGGCCCATTTTGAGGAATGTGACCTCTCCCTGCCATACTCTGCTGAATACAAGAGCCTGGGAGGGTGGTTGCCACCTACCAGGTGATCCGCCATTTTCTCAAGAGTGTTGGAAGAGTACAGACGAAAGGTCTCGTCACCCCAGTAGCTCCTGACACAGATACAGGGCTTCCTGTCATCATATGGCAGGTACTGGTAGTTCCTGTGAAAACAAAGTACAGATCAGATCATACAGGTGAGACAGGTGGTCAGGGGAGGGCATGGGAAAGAAAAGCAGTTTGGTGCTCTCTCAGTGCACAGAAACCAAAGACGCAAAAGGACATGTTCACACGTGATGACCAGCAAATACTAGGAAGAACAAACACAAACATCAGTTATGCTACCTGTGAGATCCCTGAAGAGAAAAAGCTTGAAGTCAATGGATCTAATTTCAGTGCTTTCCAGGGTAGGAGAAAAGCAGGGCAGAGAAGCTCTGAAACACCGTTAATGGTGGGAAGCAAGAAGGGAAAAAGGAGAAAAGATTAAAATCTGATCACTTTTTCAACAGCGATGGCTGTGCACAAAGCTCAGCAGAAGAGGCACAGTACTTTTGCCACCACATTACTTTCACAAGATGCTTTTGTTCTCAGAAGCAATAGCTAATGGAAATCGATATGCCTAGGCAGAAGCTGATCTGCAGGACCCTGCTTACTAAAAGTGATACCAAACTTACAATAACTCAGTGATAAAATGAGTGGCTGCTCCTCCTTTTCTCACTTTTTCTTAGGTCCAGGTTGCCATATTGACTCTTTGTAATGCTGCTTTCTTTGGGTGTTCAGCTGTATGAGTGTCGGGTACTGAAAAAAGTGAGCAGGATGGCAGCATAACCAGAGGTGTTGCAGACTTTAATGCATACCTATCACAAAGCCTGACGTTTGGATTAGATTTGTGGGAGGCACTGTCTCAAAACCATGTACCTCATAAGGACATTTTCCTCCCTTTATATAAATACTATAGGCCTATGAAACACCATGCACAGCCATACTGAATTTAGCACTAGAGGTGTCATCTTTTTCCTTAGTAATGGTGGGACAGTGGAGAGCTTTTTAATGCATATGAAGCTCTATAAACCGGCTTATGTTCTTCTGGGAATGACGTTAACCCAATACCACCAATACATGTTCTGCAGCTAAGAAAAGGTGGTACTGCACAGCTACTCTCCGGTGTGTACTTGTGTTGTGATTTAACCCCAGCTGGCAAATAAACATCACGCAGCTGCTGGTTCACTCATTCCTGGTGGGATGGAGGAAAGAACCAGCAGGGTAAAAGTGAGAAAACTAGTGGGTTAAGATAAAGATACTTTATATACTTTATAAAGTAAAGCAAAAGTCACACACGCAAGCAAAGCAAAACAAGGAATTCATTCTTTACTTCCCATTGGCAGGCCGGGGTTCAGCCACTTCCAGGAAAGCAGGGCTCCGTCACACATAACAGTTCCTTGAGAAGACAAAATGCTGGCATTCCAAATGTTGTCCCTCCCCCCTTCCTTCTTCCCCCAGCTTTATATTGCTGAGCATGTTAGCATATGTTATGGAATATCCCTTTGGTTAGATGTCCTAGCCATGTCCCCTCCTAACTTCTTGTGCACCCCTAGCTCACTTGCTGGTGGGAGTGAAGCAGAAAATGTCTTGACTCTGTGCGAATACTGCTCAACAGTAACAAAAAAGCCGCTGTGTTACCAACACTGTTTCCAGCATAAATCAAATATATAGTCCCGCACAAGCTACTGTGGAAAAAATTAACTGTCAAAACCAGCACAACTTGCCTTGTGACCCTTCAATATTTCTCCACAGAAACTGATTCCCTAAATAATGAAGAATAAAACTACCTAGACTCCTGTGCTTCATGATGTTCAATAACTGGCAGAAAAAATGGTTGCATTTTCCATTTCCTCTGCTCTGGGAGAGGCTGTGGTATCCAAGAAAGGAGACTGCATCTGGTATGGAAAGAAAAACTCAACTCACTTCTTCCATTTCAAGGTCTCTTTACCTGAGAACAGCCAAATTTTAAAAAAGTCCTGATCATCTGCTCCTGAAATCCAGAGCCCCAGCAGGCTGAGTTGTCTAAGCATGGGCATCCTGTAGGCCCAGAAGTCTCTCGTGTTTGCTCATAAGGATGACTCAGATAATGCCTCAGACACCATAAGTCATTTCAGAGAGTACTGGGCACGTGTTCTTAACCACTACGACAAGCCCACAGAAAACAAGTCACTTGTTGCTTTTGAGCATCCTATCCATAAGTCCTGACTTCCAGACATCCTTAAGCAGTTTATGTGAGAATATTTCTGTTTAAAAGGATGAAGATCTTCTCTACAACTTCATTTTACAGCCACACGGGATATTGAAAGAGAAAAAGAATTTCCCATTGATTTTCTCCTTGATAACCTACAGCAAGGTGGGCATTACCCATCAAATACAGTGCATAGCAGAGCTACACAGGTCTCAGGCAATCATTAATGTTGGTTTCATAAGAGAGAAAAACTAGTCAACTATCTCCCAATACCAGAACTTTTTAACCTGAAATTCATAGAGCTTATGAGTCTTCTCATGGGATTTACTAAGTAAATGATAGAGCCATGAAATAACTAACATGGAAGACTGAATATTCATGTCTATTATTCCCTAGGTAAGAATTTGGTGGGAACACTTTTTTGAGTGTTAGCTTATCTTTTTGATATACATTTTGATATAAAGGTGGAAAATTCCTTGCAATTTCATGGTGTCTGCTTTCAAAATCTTACTGCTCTCCCTGCTCCTTTGTCAGTGGGTTTAATCTCCCAAATGGATTATTTTTGTTTTCTGTTGCTCATTTATGATTCTAAATTTCAGAGTTTATCTAAACTATTGTATATCTCATCAAGTACTGATTAATACTAAAAATATCTAGTGATGTGACCAGTAAGATGTCAATGAGTTGACAGTCATAATGTCATTAGTTGGTATCTGTGGCTGGCCAAACTGTTTTAGATTGCACAGGAGGGGATAAAAGACGCAGCAATTTACATAAATTTGGGAAAAAAGGTCCTTTAATGACAGAAAACTTTATTAATATTGGAGTGAGCCAAGAACTAAATAGCAGATTTGAAGAATGATTCATTCATTTACAACCGTTCTTTAAGTCTAAATTCTTGTTAAGGGAAAAACTAAAAATCCCACAGTCTCTAAGGAAGGAAAATAATGCAGCATGTATCCAAATCTGTAGTACTGTTAATGAGGTGAGGCAACTATCTTTCTGTCATACATTGTTGTTTTCCCCCTTTATTTATTTGCTGCAGGAACAAAAATTTCTACCATGGTATTTTTGTTTTCTTGTATTAGCTCTTCTTTAATATGACTGAGACATTGATCACAAGAAAGGATGAAAGTACTTTTTAACTTTAGGGAGGTCCAGAAACCAAACAGATCCAGGTTAATATTTCCCACCTGGTCCTTATATCTGTAAACTGCTTGCCAGTGCCTGGCCTTCTGAAAAAAGAGGTACCCTCTAGTCTTGGCACTCAGCAATATTGAGGACCATTCTACCTACCAAAGCAACAAAGGAAATATTTCTTTTTATTAACATATTTGAAACAAATTCAACTTTTACAATTCTGTTTATAAACAAGGTCATTTAGAAGAACTGTTGTGCATGTTTTCATCCATTGTTCCATTCATTTTTTCAAGGACTATTTCCTCCTACTTCTGTTACTACTTGCTATTTAAGTCTACATCTATAATTATTAGGTATGGAAGGTGTTTCTGGGAAGCTGACTTTGTCTTGACCAGCTTTTAATATTTTTGATGTGTAATTTTGTTTCTGGAGCTGGTCACTGGGTGAATGTTACTTGTGATCAGAGCATGGGACCCTAAACCAGGGATAGCGCTGAAGAAATTGCACTTTCCTATAGCTTTCTGATCTATAGTTGCTATAATGCAGCCCTTTTGGGAACACCAAAAGTTCAAGAGCTCATGAAGCCAAGATGAGAAGATGAATATAAAATGGCTCAGAGCTCATTCACTTCAGTCAAGCCTAGAAAATTTAGTATTATAAAGGATGCAATTGAGGATTTGCAAGCCTCATTTCCACACAACCTGTTCCATGCTGCCAGGATTCATTAATGAGTCCCACAGGGTTACAAAATAGGAACCAGAGTCCTGCATGATAAGGTTTTAAAACACAGATCCTCACCTGTTCCCACCTGTGATCAGTGGCTTCTCGGGGGGTGTGGTGGATATCAGGGGTACTCCAAAGTCATGAAAAATTTCATCCTCCTCCTCATGCAGCAGGCTTTCTTCTGCTTCTCTACCATGCGTCTTCTTTTTCCCTCTGGCTCCTGCTGACACCCCATCAGTAATATTTCCAAAGTTACCTAGAGGCACAGGGTTACAAGTGAATAGCTTGGAGGTGGTAAATTTGAATAAGATTTAAAAAAAAGAGAAAGATCAACTGTATGAGTAGAAAATCTTTGTCCCTTCTGTTCAGTAGTTTTTCTGGCCATACCACTGTTTGTAAAGGTCCTGACAGGGTAAGTCGGTCCCAATGACTTTTCAGACTCCAGGACAGTGCTTCCTTACATGTCCTATATGATATATACCTAGCAAACTATTCTCATCACTAAGTGATGTGATCCTATGCTTGCTGACCTCCAGGACCTTCTGCTTTTGCTAAAGAATTTCAGAAGAAAAACAATACTGCTGTTGATAATTCTAGATGCATGAGCCCAAATATGTGTTTAATTTACATAGCAAATATATGCCTTCCTTACAACATATGGATGATCATTAAAGTCTGATCTCAGAAGTGCTAAAGCTCATTTTCAGGCAAGCAAATTTTGTATAGTAGATACATTATCAACACTGGGAAAGAGGTGCATCCATCAGACTTGTAATTGCAGATTTTATTAGAAACAGGAAGAAAACATTCCCTGCAGGACAAGGATGTGCTGAATCACTCCATATGTCATTCTGATCTAGACTTTTGGTTCAGCCTTTCATGTGAATAATGGCCATTTGTCAGATTTGGATGCAAATTTCAACTGCAGAGAAAGCTGGTAAAAGTTCAGGTACAGAATTCAGGGCCAGATTCCTCTTTAATATTAATTCTGACCATACTCAGTATAATATCTTGCCAACTACACAAATGTGTTTCTTGTCATTCACAGCTCTGCTTCCCACTAAGTTTCAGCAGGAATCAATATTGCTCATTGATTGTCCTATTTGTTACAGACATCTCTCCCTGCACACACAGCCTTACAGTTGAGCACACTCAGATACCCAAGCACACAGATGAGAACTACCTGGGTGATACTGTGCATTTGGACTCAAAGTGGGGCTAGTACAGAAAAAAGAAAACCCCTGCAAGGGAATTGAGACCAATTCAAGCTTCTCCTTTAAGGGAAATTTCTTCTGCTTTGAAAATATCCACTCAGTGTTCACGAAAATGTCTTTTCTCTTCAGTCTGCTCCCAGGAACAATTCAGCTGCACCATGAAGAGGTCCCTCAGGCAGTACAGTCCTTACTTACTCAGAAAGAAGACAGGATGTACCAGAAGGATCTTAGAGGACAAGCTGGTGCATGCATACATGTACAGACTTGGCTGTACATCACCCTTGCACTCACAGTCACACATGTATCTCAATGGAGTTGGCCAAGAGGATCTACATGGGTCCTCCCTTCAAATGAGCTACTTCGCAGCCAGGCATCTAACTGCAATGGGCACCACAGAATGAACTCTGCACTGGGGTAAATTATTTGAGTTGCATCTCTCAGAGAGAGAGATTAGGAGGGTAAATACTGGGTGAGTCACTGTATATTTTGGGTGAGAGGATTTGTATTCATACAGGACATCTGGAATTAGAAACAGCTCATCATCAGTATGCCCAACCTGGCTGCTACCCAGAGAAATTATGGTCAGGGTTTATTTCAAATGTGTAAGCTGTCTCTGAAGCTGATTCCTGAGCCCTGAGACACAGCTGTCAATAGTACGCAGTATCCCTTTGCTCCCGAGACTCCCTCTCTGGTTTGGAGAAGAGCTTAATACACTTACCAACAGAAACCTCAAAGGTTATTGGCTTGTCCCCAACCTTTCTATCAATCATCGTGGCTTCAAAAAATGTCCCGAAGAGGAGGAATTCCTCAAATTTCTCTTCATAGATCTATTGGAGAAGAAAGAGACAGGAAATTGCATTTATTTTACCTTCTACATTTTTTTTTGACAGCACAGAGGAGTCTTTGTAAGTCTCCAGCAGCTGGGTTACTGTTGTAGATCTATCAGTATGAAGTAGTCAGTGAGGCACAATTTGTAGGAAGAAGTAATACCTCTTTTCTGAGAGATGTATATAATTGTGAAAAGAGATTGTGTGACTTTGGTCTTGTCAGTATTGCCCAGTTATATCATAATTGATTACATAAAAGTAATTACCCCTCACTTCATCCTCTGTCTCACCAGTAGTCGCTATTAAATAGTTTCAGTATCTTCACATACTCTTTATACCATCATTCAAACTGTACATCTGTGGCAGTTCAAGGGCCCTTTTTGTGCAAAAGCAAGAAAATATCACCACCCTGATAGAAGTCGTTTAGCAGCGAATACAGCACTAGCCTTCCTTTGCACTGCAACAGCAAATGGGCCATCCTAATGCATCCAGGCAGGGGAGTGCTTGCCCAGCTCTGCTTCCCCCAGGGTTGGTGTTAACCTATTGCCCACGTGTTTGTACCATCAAGATTTTGACCTTGCTCAGGGACACTCAGCTCTCAGTGATGCCAGTAAAACTTAAAGGTTTCCAGCACCCACATTTTATTAGATGGCAGTCCTGTGCAAAAGCCTACAGAAACCATGCAATCCCTCATTTTTTAAAATCCTGCTGTGCTTTAAACTACAGGCCCAAAGGTGGGTCTCAGTGCAGGGAGCTGCATTTTCTGCCTTCCCTGGCATCACAGCAGAAACCAGTAACCCCGCTTACAGATTTTCACAGAATTTGGAAGCACGGGAAACAAAGGATCTTGGTGCAGCAGCACACCCTGAAAAGTGTAATGACCTTTGGGAGAGTTCCAAGGCACTGTTTGACTCTGTTTAAGCCTATTGGATCCCCAGCCTCTGCTTGCACTTGGCACACACTCCCACTCAAGGAGTTTACACCTCTAGAGCTGTTGGCTCATCAACAAAACAAGTTATTAGCCACCAACCAAGACTAAGCTCAAAGGAGATAAATGTTATGTTTTGAGTTCTCCCCAAATTCACAACTTGACTGTTACAATTGCTCCAATGCAAACCCTACTGATTTCACAGCATGGACACCAATGTACTGAAGTCCTTTAGGCAAGACCAGTACTAGTTTCTTTTGCAACAGAGCGAGGCAACGTATAAAACATCAGCAGTATATGAATATTTGTTTCCCTGACTTTTGTAAAGCAGAAACATCTTTTGACACAGTCCCTGATTGTTTCATTTTGAAAAATCTCTGCTATACAGAGTAAAAGGGCACAGGCCTTCAGTAAAAAGATTAGCAGCATCACATATCACAGATAACACTACAAACAGATTGCAGCTCCAGAGTAGCTTTACATTCCCTGAGCCTTGATTATTTGCAGCATGAACCCAGAGCACAGGGTGCCTAATAATGCTGAGATTCAGAGACTATGACACACGCATCTGTCTCCCATTATAGAGAAAGAAAACTGCAAATGTTTAATATCTTCTTGCTTCTGGAACAGGTCAATAAAGTTGTGCTGTGGGGCTGAGTAATTTGCCTCTGTTGTCTCAGAGGCTCTATGAGACATTTTTTGCCCTGTTTGTAACGTCTTTAGTTCCTGCTTTTCCTTTCAGAGAGCTGTAATACAATTACTGTGTCTACTGTACCATGAAATATTGCTGAATGTCAAAAACAAAAGAATATCAAGCATCACTGTATTATATTGCTGGCTTTTACTCAGTCTGAAACTGAGGCACAATAGTCAGAAATAAGCTCTTACTACTATTAATATTTATTGATGTTACAGCAGGGTTTGTTCCTGTTCTTGGAGTATTTAGCTAGCACCTACAAGCATAGTGTTTGAGCCACTCACAATAATGGATTTCTTCCATATAAAGGAAAATCTATATGGAAATAAATTTCTTCTCATGTCACCTCTATTACAATCTTCAGAGAAGAACTGAGGGGCAAAGGCAATTTACAACTATATGAGTATATAAAGCAAGACCAGGGCACAGGTTTGCACAGCTGGTTTGATTACCCTTGCCATTTCTCTGCTAACACACTCCTTGACTGGCTCCAGCTAGCACTCATGACAGGGCTCAGGCCAAGGAAGAGCACTTGTCAAGGCTAGGCCTCAAGACCAAAGAACAATTTATCCTCTCCTATTCACTTGTTGAGATGGAGTCAAAAGACCAAGAACCACTTCTAATAAAGGGCATGACTGCTTTAAACTCTGAGGTGGGACTACCACTACAAAAGCCAAAATTTTTGATCACTGACATACAGAAGCGGGAAGAAAATTGGTTATGTGAATATTTTTCTTCCTATTTATTGGGAAAAAAAATAGAGCTTGCATAAGCACCAGTGTGCTGTTGCTTCTGGACAGTGATGTGATGGAGCAGAGAATCAAAGCTCAAGTATTGACTCAGCACCTGGGCCCACATGCACTGCCACAACTGCACAACCTTTTTAAGACTTCATAGCACAGATCATGTATGATCATTACGTGATGTAACCCCGTACCACAGGTGGAGTTGGGAAAGTAACATTAGATAACACCAGTACCATCGGTTGAAGCTAAGCACGTGATTTGCAGCCCCTCTCCAAAAGCAATTAGCAATTTAAAACTACATTTACAATGCAGGGTTAAAGGGGGCGAGTAAAACAGGCCAGGCTGTATCTCTCTGCATTTGCACAAGTTCTGTGCCAGTGATTCCCTACTGACTTCAGTTGACAACTACCAATTTTCTCACATGAATGCAGAATGTCAGGCTTTATAATTACCAGCTTCCTCCATCGTCTCTCTGTCATTTAGCAGATATTACTCCATATAAGTTTCTAGTAGGTACACATGGATGCAGCTAGCAAAGATGAGACAACAGGACAGGAGGCTAAGTTTTACAGAAACCAAGTCTTTCTTGAGATTTTTTTTTTAGGAATTACAGGTATACATTAATACTCCCTTTGTGCTGCATTATTATGGGAAGACCCCAAGAGTATGGAGGTAGGGAGAAGCTGTAGGGAGCATATAAAAGAAGTATTACATGGCCTCAACCTAAATACACACATCAGTGCTATTCTTAGAGGTTTAGTGACTTATGTCAATCAATATCTTAATAGCATACTGACATCTAATGGCACATCAAATGGCTCAACTTCCACTTCAGTTGAGTTCATCTTATCTGAAGGAGAAGCTGACTTTCGATCCTCTCCTGCTTTCTCTGTTTTGTCTTTTCCTTTGGGTGTTTTGAAATCTTTATCTTTAGACGGCAATTTGTTATCCTTGATAATACTTGAAAACTTCGATTCACGGGCTCCTCCTGAAAGTATCTCCACGGCAATCTCAATGAAAAGACGTCCTCTGAAGGAGACCCCTTCTCCAAAACCTTCATTAAGCTCCTGGTAGTCATCAATGAGGCTGTGGTTCCTGGGTGAGCCATAGAGATTGATCCAGGCAGGCCCAAAGGTAGGCAAAAAACCTGCAGAGCAGATAAAGAACATTTTATGGCATATCTGTTTGGTGTTAGTACATTCTCCACACTGTCTGCTCCAAAAAATCTTGCTAAAAATCAAACTAAAAACCAAACCTGGACCCATTTCTATGCAGCTAGGGGCCACCTCACACAGAGCATTGTTTTCCCGGGCAATTCTTTGGCACCAAGGAGCCTCTGCCAATACTCAACCAGGGACTCTGCTGGTATGGAACTCTTTTGCAGAAGATGGTCATACCACACATGCTGGGGTATGAGGCCTATTGTGCCTCTTGAAAAAAAGAGCTTGCTCGCATAGACTGAGGACTGGGACATGGTGAGAGAGGAATGGAGGCCTTTTCACCTTGTCCAAACTGTTCCCAAGCCCATGCCGCTACTCACCTTGTATGATCTATCTTTTATTTTCTGTTTAAGGACTCGGATCTACATTTGAATTGCCAAATTTAAGGAGTCACTCTGCCCTTGCTGAGCTGTGACAACTAAACATGTTCCACACTTGAATCACACAGCATAAATAAAGCTATACAAGTAGGCTCAAACATCAATGAAAAGACTCCAGATAGTAAGCTTTACTTCACATATGTGAGAACAAACACACTATTCCATGGTACCTCCTTGACCTGTGATAGCACCCTACATAGAAACTTTGCTCTTACTGGGTAGACCAGAAACACAAGCCTGTTCTTCCTCACTTTGTGCTTTTATTGCCAGACGGAAACTGGTACAGAAAGAAGGTGTCAAATTCTGTAACAGCCCTGTAGCAACAACGGCAGTGGCAGACCACCATGCACTGTGCACAATACAATATAACTTCAAACTAAGCAAAAAAAGGTCTCTCAGAGACAACAAAAACTACAGACAGTCACCAGCTCTGGACATTCTTAAAATGGGATTAGCCAGTGCCCAGATCTCAAGCAAGTAGATTTTACTTCAAGGTCATATTCTGGAACAGACATTTTTCCATTTACCTTTGTCACCATCTTGTTCATTAGATATTTTCTTCAAGTCTATGAAGTGGGTGGCTAAGGCCACATCATTCACGCTGCCTTCATCCCAGACCTGGATTTTGACCCTTCGACAGAGTGGAGGGAACATTTCCTTGAAGATAATTTGTTCGTGCCATACTGGATCTGCACAGTTCTTCTGCACAGTTGTCCGGCCCTGAAATTAAAGTCCAGCAAATTTAACTCCAGAGGGGTCAGACTCTAAGAGAATGACAATGAGTATAGCACAAACTGCATTTAGCAACATCTCTCCTGTAATTTTTAAAGCACAAATATCCTACCATGAAAGTGCTTCAGCTTTTCTATTAGCTTGTTTATTTTCTCTTCCATATCTAATAAAAGATCACGTTACGGCTGAAGAATTCTCACCTGCACACAACAGAGCCTGGAATAAGATCTAATCTTCAAGCCCCTCATGCACAAAACATCTGTGAAGCCAGACATTGGCATTTTTGCTACTAACTGTACATCTTCAAATGGCTTCTGAAATACCAGGGTAGTAGTAATGAAGTGTATTTTGTCTCATAAAAGATGAAATTCATTACAACTGCCAGGCTGCATGTACCAATGGAATTACCTTAAATGAAGCAATTTATCTAGCATAAAATATGATTACTGTGGATCACATTCTGGGCATATGCCGGTGTGCTAGGGATGTAGAGATCAGAACTATTCCCCCTCGCCTGAAGGAGATGGCAGGGCCATATCATAGTCTGTGTAGCCACATGCTGTGGCAGGTCTTCTGCTCTCACATTTGGTGGGGAGGACAAGTCAGAATCCATGAACGATACCTCTAAACTCATATTTTACACACCAGTGTGAAAACGCACATCAGTGACCCATTCTTATTTCTTCAACCCTCTGTTAAACCTGAAGCAGCTGCAGGCTCTTGACTGTTTTAACTCATCCTAGTTTGAGATGTAATACTTCGCAGTTTGGATTCACAGCACAGGACAAAATCAGCACCAAGGGCCTCATTCCAGTGCCTGAAACATCCATAAAGGTTTAACTGGAGTTCTCCCTAAGGCTTCCTTGCACACTGGAAGCATTGCTGGCTTAAAATAATTCCCAGTTTGATTTTTTTTCCTTATTTACACCATTACTCAAGACAAGCTCGACACAGTGTTTAATGGGTGCACCCCAGAGGAAACAGGCTGCTGGACCTCCTTTGAACTCCTCTTCCATCAGTCAGAAGGTCCCTCTCAGCAGCTCTCTGTAGTACCATCTTTGATGTTGAAGGAGCTCCAGGAGCAATGAAGCCAGGCAACAGTGAGACAGAGTCTACGCAAATGTTTCCTCTTCTGCTACCCACAGAAACACTGCAAGGGTCCTGAATTATAGCAGAGCAATTCAGAAGTCCATACACAGCCCTAAAATCCTAAAAATTGGACCATCTTTATTGAGTTCAGCCCTGCTTCCTTTTTTCACTCAAGGGAGACCAGAACGTATCGTCTACCTAATACCACACTGAGTAATTCACTGCTTTGCAATTTGATGTTTTAGTAACAGATCTACAGAATGTTCTTTCCCTTCCTGCTGCCTGACTTTAACCTACTGCTGTGAGGCTGGTATTAGATCTGCTGGCATTAAGTGTTTCCATCACTTTGTTCCTGCATAATTTAAGAACTGAAAAATTTATTTCTCATGACTCATATGTGTTTTACTTAATTTATATAGGTTAAAGGACATCAGCATAATGCTCTGCCTGTAGCACATCTAATATAAAAGAAGGCCTACTTTTGTTACCAAGAGGATCCCAATTACCATTTGACCTGCAAACATGACCACCACATAGGGATCCACAAGGTCCTTACTGTCGCCTATGAATGCTTTGGTGACATTGGCCATGATGCTAGAGTTGATCTTCGGGAGTCCCTCTGCTTTGTAAATCCTTACATAAAATCTGGCCCATGGTCTTTCAGATGGAAAGCCTTTGGGGATCAAGAGGTTCCTGAAAGAAAAAAAAGAAGCCATTTTTTTAAAATTGAAAACTCAGACAATGAAGTGATATTTTTTCCAAGAAAATCTCAAGTTAGCTTGCATCCTGAGAAAACACAAAAAGGTGTATTATATTGCTTCTGCATCTAAACCAAAACATTTTCTCATTACCATGAGAAAAATCATAGAATCATAGAATGGTTAGAGTTGGAACAGACTTTAAAGATCATCTAGATCCAACCCCTTGCCATGGGCAGGGACACATCCCACTAGACTGGGTACAGCATTACTCAGCAAACTCAGTGTCAATACAGACTAGGTGATGAGGTATTAGAAAGCAGCCCTGAGGAAAGGGACTTGGGGGTGCTGGTGCACGAGAAGCTGGACATGAGCAGGCAGTGTGCACTTGCAGCCCAGAAGGGGCTGCATCAAAGGAAGTGTTGCCAGCAGGTCCAGAGAAGTGATTCTGCCTCTTTGCTCTGGTCAGAGAGACCTCACCTGGAGTACTGTGTGCAGGTCTGGAGCACCCAATATAAGAAATACATGGACCTGATGGAGCAGGTCCAGAGGAGAGCCACAAAAATGATCAAGGGGTTGGAGGACCTCTGCTACGAGAACAGGCTGAGGGAGCTGGGGCTGTTCAGCCTGGAGAAGAGGAGGCTCCGGGGAGACCTAAGAGCAACCTTCCAGTACCTGAAAGGGGCCTACAGGAAGGCTGGGGAGAGCCTATTTACAAAGGCCTGTAGTGACAGGACAAGGAGCAATGGTTTTAAACTGAAGAAAAGCAGATTTAGATTGGATATTAGGAATAAGTTCTTTACAATGAGGGTAGCGGAGCACTGGAACAGGTTGCCCATGGAGATGGTTGAGGCCCCTTCTCTGGAGATATTCAAAGGGAGGGTCAATGAGGCCCTGGGCAACCTGGTCTAGTTGGGGGTGTCCCTGCTGACTGCAGGGGGGTCCGACTAGATGACCTTTGAAGCTCCCTTCTGGCCCAGATGATTCTATGATTCTATGAAACTTGCCTATGTGATATAGAACCAGGTCCAGTTTGATCAGGTTACTCAGGACCTTGTCCAGTAAATTCAGAATATCTTCAAGGATACAGATTTCCCACTGTCTCTGGGCTCCTGTTACATTTGACCACTCTCATGATAAAAAAAGTATTCTGGTATCTGTTCTGAAATTCCCTTTTTCTAACCTGCATCCAAAGGCTCTTATCCTTCGACTGTATTCCTCTGGAAAGTGCCACTCTGAGCTCTTAATGTAGGACGCCTCTTTACCTGCTTAAAGCTCAAGAAAGAAGTTGCGCACACAGCCCCACCACACACACACACCTTTCCCTGTAGAGCATCTGCTCCAGCTCTCCATCACCTTGGTAACTCTCCATGGAGTATGCTGGTTGAGTACTTTAACTTCTGTATTTTACAAGAATGCTAATGAACTTATCTAAGGATATGGAAAATAACTGTGCAGACATCTGACAGGAGAAGGGAGAAGGGAGAAGGAAGAAGGAAGAGCTTTTCCTCATATTTTTTCTTCTTACTTCACTGCTTTTCAGAAATATTTAACTGGTTTCATATCAATGAACCTTCTGTCATGGATAATCTGGCACTTAGCCACAGGGCCTGGTCAACTCTATCAGTTGCAGAGAAGTGACCCTAACACACCCTTCAATTTAGTTGAGAGGATTGTAAAAAATCTCTTTGAACACAACAGAACAGCGAGGTGTACAATGCTATCCTGCTATTAACCCTGAGGTAGCAAGGAAAGGACGGAAAGGAGGGCAGAAGGCTCTTGAAGTATTTAGTAAAGAAACAAGCAGCAAAAAAGAAATTATTTCAGTACTTTTCAATCTGCTCCTCAGTATCAGCTGTTTTCTGTGTAGCTTGCATTGCATCACCTTTCCCAGTCACGCTGATGTCACATTTCAGGTATCCCTTGGCTCCTGTCCTAATGTCAGCAGGGTCTGTGAGAAGTGCCCACTTGTCACAAAACTGATGACCTGTAAGACAGACAAACTTAAACACCCAAACAGACAGTAAAAAAATGCAAGTATTTCTCTTTTCCACCTCCAGAAAGGGCACTGCAAACATTTGTGCTTTCAGAAGGATCATGCTGAAGTACATGTTTTTACCAGACACATCTAGAGTGTCCAAGATGTCATGTGACCAAAAAGGTAAACAAAGTCTGATCTAGAATTCATAAAGAACAAGCTCATTTTCATCCATGGTTACTGAGATCGTTGACTAAAGACTAGTGGAAGGTTGGATAAGATTTCAGCATCTGAATTAAGGCTGAGGCTTTATGAGGAAAGGCCAAATTTTTTATGAGAACTATCTGAAGGTCTCAGAACTCTCTGGCAGCAAAACCCTTGCTGGGAGTAATGGCCAGATGTAACACTAGCAGCTGAGAAAGGGAGGAAGAATGCTGAAGAGCCATCAGAGGAAGAAGCAGCAGCCAGAAGATCCAGCTCCATCTTTCTGGTGGGAGAATGCACAAGATAATTCACCCACAACACCCCTTGCTGCAGCCCTGCTTCAGCAACCCTCCTTCAGCAAGGTCCTAAAACCTTACATTAAGTCTTTGACCGTCACCTTGTGTGTGTAAAGGAGTGGGAGGGAGAGACCAGAGTGTACAAGGAGTATGAGCTCAAGATCAACCCTCAGACATCACCTTCCTTTAAAAGTATGAGCAGGAAATACAGGACAGGATTCGGATACTAACACAGTCTGAGTACAGACTGCCCATTCCAGTCAGGTAATTTCTCTCTACTGTCTCCCGGAGGAGCCCTGAAGCGAGGATGGACTGAATGACTCTACACTTTTGTCATAACAGGGTGACATCTATAGCAAGTGGCCTAAATAAGCTCATTCCCAAAGACTGAGAAGAGACCAGGTCTTTGAGTAGTTGTAGAAGAGAGAAAGATACGTGTTTTGTGGATGGTTGTAAAAACACACCAAACAAAGGGTAGGTGATCTTTTCTTAGCTTCAAATTTCAGAAAGCACTGGACAGTTCTGAAGATGGCAGGTCAAGTGGGCCCATGGTCACTTCTTTGTCATCGCCACCTTCTCTCTCCCATTATGGTGTGCTCCTCCTCTTGTCTCGTGCTCTCCTCATCATTCCTCTCATGTTCCACCCTGCTCTCCCTACTTCCACCCCTTCTACCCCAATGCATGCAGCAGAGCTTTGGATGTTCTGTAACGAATGAGTGAAGTTGGGTTTTGTAGAGCATTCAGTTGCCCACTCTGATCCACTAAAGAAAAAACTTTCTTTATAAGTTCTTACCACCAACAGGCAGATTGTCACAGTATTCTCAGCGTTGAACTTTTTTCCAAAACTTTAGCTGGTGCTCTCATTTCCTAATAGAAGAACAGCCCTTCCAAAAACCTTGTTAATTTTTTCCCTTGGCATAAGCCATAGCCATCTAAATGGAAAAGCATCATACCTTGCCTTGCCTTGCCTCACCTCACTTCACCTCACCTCACCTCGCCTCCCTGCCTCACATCTCATTTAACAGACACAAAGTGAAGAAAATGCACCACTTACCTGGCTGACTATACACTGTCCCCACATCTACTTTAAAGGAGCCTATCAGCACACTCCCAATCAGTTTGTGGTGCATAACCTGTTAGAAAAAGGCCAGTTAAAGAATGTCACTCTCTCTCTGTTCCAAATCAGCACAAGAAAGAGCAATCCCAACAAATATGACAATTGGTTCAGAGATAATAAGCAGCAACATCCAACACCACCCAAAACTAGGTGTACATAGCCACAGCAGATACAGCAAGCATTTGAAATCTGTTCTTTACACAATATTATGCCAATTTAGAAACCAATCTATATCAGTCACAAAGGTTCATCCCAGGACCCAGGATTATATAGAGCAGGAACCAGATGGATGGTTATGCACATACAGTTATATTACTTATCCTGTCAGTTTTAAATAAATCATAATGAATAGAAAAACATGGGGCATAACTGGTTTCACATGAGGCTGCAGAAACCAAATCACTTTCTGTGCACTTCCTGTGCAATAGCTGAATTGTCATTAGAACTGAGTACACCCAGAGGAGAAAGAATTAAAATGTTTCTTTGCAACATTTCAATGTGCACATGAACCAAGAGACTCAATTCTAATTTACCCCCCACAATATTAATGAAATCAGAGAAGTGATATAGATGTAAATGAGATGGCAAGCAGGCTCTAGTGAGAGTGAGTCTATCCCTTTATCCTTCCTGCCAAGTAATGAATTTAATTTAATGCAATTCAATTCAATTAAAATCAAATTTAATTAATAATTTTCCATTTTCCTCCTGGATCTATGTGCTTCTGTGTCTAATTTTCAAAAACGTGCGTGTGCTTCACTTCACAGTCAAGGCAAAGAGTAGTAACATCTTCTAACGTAAGATTTTCCCTGTTGTATTTTTCAAAAAATTGTATCTCACCTGGTTTCAGAATAGCTTAAAAGTTTGAAACCTATTTCTTGGTTGTGGAAGAGCCTCTGAAAGCAGGTTGAATTGTCTGGAACATCTTGACCAAACTGCAAAGAGAAGCTGAAGCCATGGGATTCAAGTCCGTGGAAGCTAATTCTAAATGTTGGAATTAAACAACCAAGCCTCTGAAAGCATTTTAGGACTCTGGAAGTCATCATAATCTGGCTTCAGACCTACACGTCCTTGATAGAGAAATATGACTTCTGTGACTTTGCACTGGATTTGTCATGTGACAAATTTGTCCATTTTTCTTCAAGACCAGGAGACATATGTTCCAAAATAAAAATCACTGACACCTTCATCAAGATCTACCAGAAAATTCAGGAGTTTTCAGATATAATATGTCATTCCTGCTAAAGGCCTGAGGCAACTATGCCCCTGTGATTTGGGGAACACAGTTGTCCTTGGTAGTTCTTCACTTCAACATGGGATGAGTTTCTAGGGCTGAAAAATTACGGGCAGACAAAGGAAAAGTTTTACTTTACTATTAAAGTATAAAAATTAAGCAACCCTACGTGGGAGAGGAGCCAGTGTGAAGCCAATGCTCCATGCACCGGTGCTGCTTTTCCTCAGGCCCTGACGCTGCCATGTCCCATCATAGCAGTACACCCAGGCTGGACTAGGGANTCAGAAACAAAGAAACAAGAGGATATGTGTTGAGTTGAAGGTAGTGTTGTCTCTTTGCTCTTTGCATTTTCTCTCCAGAACACGACAGCACATGCAGAGGGCACTAAGTATGTAAACCTCACTTCTCTGTCCTTGAGATTTGGCGCTTGAAGTTCGGTGCCCTTGTATGAATGCCCCCTGTTCCCATTGAAATTACAGAGATTTCCACACCTTGTAGTAAACACGTTGTTTTTATCTGTTTGAGGAAAAAAACTCACTGCTTCTATTAAAAGCTCTGCATCTTTCCTTGAATTTTTTTTTCAACCATATTTTTTCTAATGTAACAAAGCAGGTGAGGGTGACGCTTATAGCAAACACCCTTTGTTTTCTCTGAGAGGGAGCATCACATCTACATCGTATCTAACTAAAGGTTGGTGTCTTTTCACACTTGATTGACTATAGATGACTGAAGGATTTTTTTCATATTTTCCGAATGAGGACAAGCACACACAGTGTTAAACTGGGGAGTATTTCAGTACTGGAGATACAGATTTAGCATAAAAGAGCCATCTCAGTTTTGCTATGGCACTACTGCAAGGTTGCTGGAATGCACTGGAAGATACTAATGAAGAAAAATATCTATTAATTAGCAGGTGCCGAGAAATTGAAAACCTTATTTTCATCTCAAATGTAGGGTTTGATTACAGGTAGACTAACTGCTGAACTGATGGACAATGGCACTAATCCTTTTTGTTTTTCTTGAGCTTCTATATGCAGATCTGTTCATTTTCACGGGTTAAGCAAATTCCTGATTGCTGGTAACAGAGGCTGCCAATTTTTGTTTCTCCTTAAGTGAGATTCATGCTAAGCAAGTGCTGTGAATGTTTCCACCCCCAAGAATTTCCTTCACTCCCAGCACACATATTTCCTCTATTTGTGTTTATTCCCCTGATATATTGCATTCTCAAAAAACACAATGCAAGGTAATGAATCTCTGTTTTCAGCAGCACACATAGGCATTTCACTGGGTTAGTTTGTTGGGTGTTTTTTTTTTTTTAAAAGGTAATTTTTATCTAGAAGACCTTTAATTTCTTAGTCTTGTATCTTTCCCAGCTATAAATCAAATAAGTTGGCTGAGCCTGATGAAACTATGCAGATTTACAGCAGGNACACCCAGGCTGGACTAGGGTACACAGGGATGGGGAAGAAGCCATGAAAACTGGTTGGTTTCATCCTGAAACCAGGCAAAATTATGGCTTTGGAGGAAATACATGGAAATAGGAGCTTGCCCAAATCCACTGATCCAACATAGGATGGATTGAACCTGGAAGAAGGCTACAACCTTTCTGTAGACAAATAGAAATAATNTATTTTTTCTAATGTAACAAAGCAGGTGAGGGTGACGCTTATAGCAAACACCCTTTGTTTTCTCTGAGAGGGAGCATCACATCTACATCGTATCTAACTAAAGGTTGGTGTCTTTTCACACTTGATTGACTATAGATGACTGAAGGATTTTTTTCATATTTTCCGAATGAGGACAAGCACACACAGTGTTAAACTGGGGAGTATTTCAGTACTGGAGATACAGATTTAGCATAAAAGAGCCATCTCAGTTTTGCTATGGCACTACTGCAAGGTTGCTGGAATGCACTGGAAGATACTAATGAAGAAAAATATCTATTAATTAGCAGGTGCCGAGAAATTGAAAACCTTATTTTCATCTCAAATGTAGGGTTTGATTACAGGTAGACTAACTGCTGAACTGATGGACAATGGCACTAATCCTTTTTGTTTTTCTTGAGCTTCTATATGCAGATCTGTTCATTTTCACGGGTTAAGCAAATTCCTGATTGCTGGTAACAGAGGCTGCCAATTTTTGTTTCTCCTTAAGTGAGATTCATGCTAAGCAAGTGCTGTGAATGTTTCCACCCCCAAGAATTTCCTTCACTCCCAGCACACATATTTCCTCTATTTGTGTTTATTCCCCTGATATATTGCATTCTCAAAAAACACAATGCAAGGTAATGAATCTCTGTTTTCAGCAGCACACATAGGCATTTCACTGGGTTAGTTTGTTGGGTGTTTTTTTTTTTAAAAAGGTAATTTTTATCTAGAAGACCTTTAATTTCTTAGTCTTGTATCTTTCCCAGCTATAAATCAAATAAGTTGGCTGAGCCTGATGAAACTATGCAGATTTACAGCAGGTTGTGGTGACACATTTCCACACACCCCAAACACACTCAGAAAGCTGGCACTCTCCTGTCTGCCCCTGGATATATAGAATCCTTATCAAAAGAATGTGAGATTGGAAAGACTGGCCATATCTTGAAGAAAAATAGCAATACATTCCCAAGCAGCAGTAGGTCACGAGTTGGTGCCTCAATATTGTGCTGGTACTAACCATGCCAGAAACAAATATAGAGGCCATAATTTTAATTACATTAAGAAAAATCATTTAGAGCCGAAGTGACACAAACAAAAATGACCTTTACTTACTGTGCTAAACTTTGCTAGGTACTTACAGAGATGTTGATTATTTTGTCAAACAGGAACACCTGTGGTCCAACGAAATCAAACACAAAGTACTGTGGGAAAAGGGGAGAGCAGATCAGAATCGTCCTTGTGCTGGTAGCCAGCCCTGTCAGCAGCATGGTTTAGCTTTTTGGGTTACTGCACAGAGTCCTAGTGAGGCACTTAGGGTGCTGGGGAGGCAGTGGTGGACATCCTTTCTTTGCTCCATGATTCAGGACTGCCATGGCCCAGACCTGCTCTCCTTGAGTGGATGACCAGCACTGCCCTTCACAAATGCCTAAGGCTTTCATTCCACATCAGCAGATAGTGTAGAAAGGGATAGTGAGTACAAGGAAATTCAAAGGACTAGCTAGTCTGGGGAGTTGTTTTGTTCTCGTTTGTCACCAGCTGGGACAAACACATGTCAAGGAAATGCTGAGACAATGAAATAACAGAAAAGGGAGGCTGGGGGGCAGTTTAGACAAAGCTCCCAAATGGATCATTTGACAAGGCAGAGGCCGTGGTGGTAGGGCAGAATGCAGTGGATGGGGTGGGGAACAGGATGGACAGAGCTTGGGAAGAGAAAGAGCAAATAGATCTAAACCCAAGGGAGCTTTTGCTGGTGCTTGGCCAAGTTTGAAACTCAAACAGCTCCTGGGTAGACCTCCCTGCTCAGACACGCAGGTACTACAAATTTAGTTCATCCCCTTTTGAGCTGCCAAGAGGTGGAGGCCACCCAGAGCCACTGAAGAAAGTGCCTTCTTCAAGAGAAAGTCCGTACCTCGTTGTAGAAAGGGGCATTTGTGCCTTCCTTTACTGTTGTTTGCTTCTTCTCATCACCTATCTCGATGATCACCACAGGATCAATGTTCTCACCCACCAGCTGCCTGGCCTCAATGATGGTGATAGCAATCTGTGGGGTACAAGGACACCACACTCACTCCTGGTCTCAGATCCAGCCTGCCTGGGGATTTCACAGGCGCATAAAGGCCATCAGTCCCAGCTCACCTGGTAGTTCTGGGATTTCATCTCCTCTTCATGAATTCTGGTCACCAGCTTTGCCCTGTTTAAATGACAAAGTAGGTCATTAGCCATCTCTAGGCAAGAGCTGGTACTTGAACACGTGTTGGGAGGACTTCTTGCTACAAAGCAAGCATTGTTTATGGCAGGTAGCTTTGTTATGAACTGTGATTCTGCTTGATTTCATCAGCAGAGACCATCTCTGTCTTTCTCATATACTTGGTAATAGGTTAATGTTTTGCATCCACACAGACCTGTTGATCCCATCAAACCTAACTCTGTTCCTCCCCTGTATGAAAAAAGATGACTACACAAGCTCTTGGCTATAGAGATTGCTGTCCTCTTTGGTTCATTTTCACTAGCAGAGTTCATTAGCACAGTTGAGACACCCTCAACATCCATTTCAATCTGCCTGCACTGGATAGCATCTGGCTATCAAGACAATCTGTCTTGAGCTGATAATATTTTGCTGTCAAGTACATCCCACCCTGTCATATGGGAAAGCAGATGTGAAGGGATCGCTGCTGTCAGCAAATGGATTTTCTGACAGTAGATGCATTGTCCTAGGGCAATGCCATTCCTAAGAAGGATGGAAAAGGTGGGTATTATGTACAGTACAACAGGAAGCACCTTTTCCTCTTTGGGCTTAAGGATCCAAAAACATTGGACAGTTCACTGCTGTTCATTAAGTCTTCCTCTCCCTCTTCTTGTCTTCCGAGAGCGTCATGGTGGAGATTTGTACTTTCATCATGATCACCTGATGAAGAAAACAATCAAGAAAGTAAAACCCATCTCTGATTTCTACTAGCAAAAAGCTAATTTGGAGGAGATCAGTGAATTCATCAGCAAGGACTGAATATTTTATTCGAGTATCACAATTAGAGATACAGTAGTGGTTTCTACTGAGCTGCACTGAGTACAGCAGCAGCTCTCCTCCTGTGCAAAATCATATACCATGTAAATTGCACCCCATGTGCACCAAAAACAGGCACATGATCACTAACTGCATCTGACTGCCCCATCTCTCATCTGCTAGAAAGACAGTGGGACAGATTATTGCCATGCTTTGCACATATTATTTAGCTTCAGTGCATCTGACATCCATGGTTCGTCATAACAATCTGACACACTTCAGTCCCTTCCAAGTGACCAAAGTGGAGCCCAGCTTAGAAATCATTTCTCAACTTTCCCCTTTGCAGAGATGAGGAGTTGGAAGATCAAGGACAGAAAAGGGGAGCCGAAGAGCATGATGCGCAGGATCTCTTGTAGAAAGTTATAGTCAGATGAGACAAATTGCTTCCAGAAGTGTTTACTTTTCTTCCTGACCATAAAAAGAATCTCAAGAACTAACTCTAATGTACACTCTGCATTTCACCAGAGAACTCTTCCCACACCGCTCTGCTTTGTCCTTCTGGTCTGATGGAAGTCCTACTAGCATTTCTGCCCCTTGCTAAGTATGTCTGTATTCAACATCTGCCTTGGGAAGGCAGCTGTGTGTTTTCAGTGCAAGTTGAAAATTTGAGTGCCTGTAGTTCATTCCAATAATTACATTTATAAGCAAGAAATGTTCAGTGATTCTGGATGTGAGTTATTTCCAGTCTAGAAGCTGTCGAGCGGTACCTGCAACAGTAAAGATGAGTTGCCCAGCAATACCCAGGAGCTTAAATGACCTTATGGATGACCTTGCATCAAATGAAACACATCCAAGCGCATTTTCTGCAAGTACTCTACAGCAGTGTGATCCCACTACAAAACTAGACAAAAGGTTGTAATAATTCTTCCTTGTCTTTTTGCAATGGTATGCTCACCTGATGGATGTCTACAAACTAGTGATGGTAGCAAAGGAATCATTGTAGAGCAAAACTCACTTGGATAGCTCTCAGCAGGTCTGAACCTTCCTTTTTTGGCTGACTTCCACAAGCCCCTGAGGCAAACCAACAGACACAACTTTGGCTTGTGTTGCAAGGCAGCCAGGCACGAACCAGCTCAGTGAAGGTTCCTCCACTAGCAATCCCATATAATGTACACTCAATGGAGGTTCTTCTACTAGCAATCTCATATAACATATATGCTCCGTGACTGCTCCTCTTGTCCAGCCTCCCTAGAACACAGGGAAGGTGAACTTGTCTTTGGATCCGTGGAGGCACAGCCCTTGAGGCAAAGGCATCTGTCCATAGTGTTGCATTTATAGCACCAAGTTCCCATGACTACCCACCATATCCTATTTACTCTAGAGCTGTTTGCTGTTTGATTACGAGCTTGTAGTACTCTGTATTGTTTGCTCTGAGGCTAAAGCAGATAAAACTTCATCCCAGCTGCGGACAGGCATGTGTCAGTGTGATGCCCTGCCTTGACCACTGTCTGTGGTTTCCATGTTGTTTCTGTTGAAATATAAACTCCTTGCAATGTTTCTTTCCCTTTACAGCTCCATTTGCCTGACATTCTAATATCTAAATTGCTATCATTTTTCCCCTCAATAACCATATATATGTTATGCATAAATGACCAGCAGGAATTATTCCCCATTATGGATTCACTGACAGAAAATGAAAATCGTTCAGTGAGTGGCAACATTCCCCTACAATCTCCAGTAGATCTTCTAAGTCCAATTCCCAATCAAGGCAAGAGAGAACTGGTGATTGCTCTATCTTTGCTAGTTCAGACCCTTTAGCAACACAGACACCAAAGAAATAGTTGAAGATGTAGCATAATCTATGCAATCTATCCAGTGTTTCAAACACAGTAATTTGAAATAAACAGAGATCTGAATGCTCACATGGAAGACTAAAGTAAACTACAGTACAGTGTATCTTGTATAGCATGGAGCATTAGCTAAATAAAGTCCACCGTATCTCTAGCTAGTAAGAAGTTTAATGGTCTTTAGTTTTCTCTCCTCCAAAAGCCCAAACCCCTTGCTGTAAGGACCAGAGGAGAATCTTTTGAAAAGTAGTGCTGTTTAGCTACATAATGCTTATGGCACAAAATATGTATTACTGTTTCTGCCCAGTGGTGAGTCAAGACCCACATGGATGCTTAATTCAAGACCTGCACTAAACACATTGTAGTCCCAGTTTTAAAAAATCCATAAAATTTGATGCATGAAACTGCAAAATAAAACTACAGAATGTGAAGAATTTGTTGTGGCTGAACTACAGGTTCTGGTGAATGGGAGGACTGTGGTGATAAGAGAAAAATGGCAGTGGTAGGATGTGCAGGGGAATGTGACCTTAGTTGGAAACCAATGGTGTGTTAAGGGAAAGAAACAGGAAACTCTGCATGTCTTATGGTTTTACTCATCTTTGTTAAAAATAAATAAAAAAAAATATTAAAAATGAAAAACAAACAAAAATAAAACAACTACTGCACATTTAAGAGGAGAATTGCTCCTAAGTAAAGCTCCCAGCTTTATCAAGTCAGCCCATCCAGCATCAGAGCCTACTCAGATTGTCTTCTTATGGTTTCTAAAAGAAGCAGAACTTCTGGCAGAATGACACACCTGTAGTGAATTATCTATCTCTGGACTAGAAAAAAACTTTCAAAAGTTAGTTGTTTCTCTATGGTAAGAGTCCAGTTGACATTCTGGTTTTAGTCTACAGTCTGAACTCACAGAATCTGAAGGTGGACTTAACGAAACAGTTAATGTAAAAAGAACTAGCTTTCTGTTTACTTGGGAGTGATAAGGAGTTTACTGCCTGTTTTATCAATACTAAGTCCTGAGACACAGTTTGAATGAGTTCACACGAAATTAGTTGGCATATAATTCCCATCTGCTCTTCCCAGTTGCAATATTGATTTATGAGGCCTTACCCAGTGCATCTTTGTTTGCAATAGTCAACCCTTTCTCGCCTTTTTTCTTCTTCTTCAGCTTCATGCCAGCAAACAGCCCCTTTCTGAAAAAGTACAAGAAAGTGATCAGTGCAAAAACCTTCAAGCCCTTTTCTGGGCTGGACTCAAATTTAACTCAAGGAGATGTTAAGAGAGAGTTCTGATTTCCAAGTAAGATCATTATATTCTGATTTTCCTTTTACTGAAAGCAAACGAGAAAGCTCTGGGTTCATGCTTCATCTAATTTTGCTTATTTTTAAAATTTGGCCATGCACAAGCAAACATATGGAGAGAGAGCCAAAATTTCTTTTTAAACCAAGAGAACAAGAGGCAAAGAAAGAAAATCCAAGACAAGTTCCCAACCTACTGACTTCCCACACATGTAATTCATATGGCTGTGACAAGAGCAGAGAGAAAAGCTTCTCACAAATTACAGGTTCCAGATCAAAAGCAGTTTTCCAGTGAATTAAGATAAACATAAAAGCATTTGTGTAAGCTTCCTTGGTGAAGGAACACTCAACTGCCACCATCTGTGGCACACACACCACAACAGCTTTTGCCATTTATTTTGTTAATTCTTGCTCCCTTCCAGCATCAAAGCCCTTAGTAGGACTGGACAAGGGTTTCTGCTCAAGCTGTTACAGAGATATTTCAGCCCAGCATCAACCCCAGCTACCACTGTGTGGGGCTTTTCTGCTTCCTTTTTCTTCCTACTGGATTAGTGAATTGATCCAGCTTAAAACTAATCTACACAGTCAAAACTTGGTGAGGTAATTTTTCAGATCATGCCTGGCTAAAGTGGCTCTACAACCCCATTAGGACTCCCTTAATCCTTGCATTCAACTCAATTTTAGACACAACTCCATGCCAGGAGTCTAACATTGTCATCTGGGAACAAGGTGCCTCCATGGGTGAGATACAGGCAAGGAAGCATGGCCCCCATCTAGTTGCCATCACAGATAAAATATGACAACACATTCAGCAAGGACCCACAGTGCAGTCCTGCTTCTTGTGAAACTGATGGCAAAACTCGCTGTGGCCCTTAGGTGGGAGACAGTACAGTTTCTGAGATAAGATAAAACATCTCTCCCAGCAACAGTGCAGACCTAGGTTGGCTGTTCAGAGGTCCTTTTCCAATTTTACTCTTCCATTGGTCCTTCGGCTCTTCAGTTAGTAGAGAGAGCAGAGAGGTAGAAAAGTTGTGTTTTGTAGAGTTGATTTTAAAGAGGGGGGCAAAAGGAAATATCTCTACCAATGTCATACAACATTTTTCCCTCAACAAAGGTCTTTTTCCTCCCATAGCCACCAGGCCATAGCTGGCCTTCTTGGGCCATCCAGCCTCATCCCACCAAAGATTTGTCTCCCCTTTGTCGTGGTCCGGGAGCACTGGTCCTGCAATAGGACACCGACGCTGTTCTGGCATTTTGCAAGCATTGAACAGTGTATGAGTACAAGGCTAATAGCTTCAACTGTTTCCAATTCACACCTGACTTACCGCTCCAAATTCACACCCTAAAGCTGAGGCAGGAGCTGATACTGCCAAGAAGGAAAGCCATGGAAAGATGATACAGCTTCCCCCCCTTGCCCCTGAGCAGAATCAGCACAGCATCCACTCTCAGCAACATGGAAGAGAGGTGGCATTTGCTGTGTTAAAGCTGTGCTCAGAGAACCCCTTTCAACTCAAGATTTTGGAGAAAGGGAGAAGTAACTGTCTGTCCTGCAATTGCCTTATACTTTGGGAAAGGAGTAGCTGTTTTTTACTTATCTTCAGGGGTTTCTTATCTTTTCTTCCTTTCACAAAGTATGTGTTTTTAAGCTGCATGATTCACCATTTGAGAGGGGGATGGGGAGTGGAAATCAAATTTCTGACCACTGGAGCGTGCAGTTTAATTTTTCCCTGTTTCTGAAGGTTTCTGGAGGCTTGAACCAGTGTTTAACCCTTAGAGTCCGCACATGTCTATTCTGCTGCCAAAAAAGACATGACAAAAGAGTAACAATAATGTAGGAAATATACACAGAGGTTCTTCCTTAATGATAAACTGGACAGTGCTAGGAACAGGGGTGAGCAATAGTGGACTCTTGGCTTTTGATGCCTGAACTGAAACAAAAAAAAAAAAAAAAGGGAAATCAGTAGAACCAAACCTAGTTTGAGAGTCTATTTTCATTAAATAAAAGCCTGTTGACTTATCATTTTGAATTAACCAGACCAACCTGACTTATAATCAGACATCCAAAGTCATTGCAAATGATTTGCTTTATTTGATGGTGAAAATGTGAATCTCATTGTTGCAGATCTTACCTGCTTGCTGAAATCAATGAGGTTCTGATTTCATATTATATAGTACCAAAATATGGGGTTCTGTTTGCAGGCAATTTGGTCCTTTTCAGTTTGAAATGTCAAGAAAAACATTTTGGCCTATCTGAAACATTTAATTTTGAAATGCTGAAATTACATGCTTTTATATTTTGAAAATATATATCTTTGCATTTCGTGTTGAGAGCTGAAACTTTCACTAAATACTATGCAAACTTTTAAACAGCAGTGGATTTCAGCCCACCTGGAACTTCACTTTTATTAGCATATCACTCTGTACTATTAGTCCCATTGGTTCAAGAGGAGCCCTCTGTGGGCATGATTTCATTCTAGAGTCTTTCCAAAGAAACAAATATGCCACATGTTTCAGACAGAGAAACAACATATGCTACTAGAGAATTTTGTGCTATTAATTCTACTGACAAACAAACCAGGCAGTGCAAGTGGAACCACAAAGGATTTGGCATAATGGCGGCATTTTTCAGGTAGTGAAAGAACAAGAAGGCAGTGATAAACATTCAGCACATTTTTTAGGTTTTTTTCCACTATCATCAGAGGAATTCTTTGCCCGAATCGCTGTAAGAATAAAAACTTAGCTGGGGAAGCACACGGTCCAACTATCCCAAACAAGCAGGCACCTATGAGCTGAGCAAATCTGACAGCAATCGGTGCTCAAACATCTGAAATCACCTGAAAACTCCAGGTGCTGATAACATTTAAAAGTCATATTTAGAGCAAGCAAATTAAGCTTACTGGCCAGGCCCAAGAGGAACGTCAGCAATGCTGGGCACAATTACAGAAAATACACAACTTTGGTGTGTCAAAGAATACCTAAACCTGACCAGTACGAGTGAGAATGAAGTACTAAGGCAAAAAATGTCTCAAGCAAAGCAGGAGTCAGAGGAATACTGGAGGGAATGGCCATTAATAAAGCCCAATGTGGAATCTGGGCTGCCTTCCATGATTATATTTACATAACACCCAAATTGTTTAAAGACAGAGCTGCAGAAGGTGCCACAGAGTGACAGAAAGAGAAACAGCCAAGCTTGAGGCGACTCCACAGCTGCCAGCAGCAAAATCTATCTTTGAAGGAAACCAGATTTCAAGCTCAGCTATTTAGTCTCCTGGAGGTTTGGGCACAGAGAAGCATCAGGGTGCCTCTGAGCTCTCCTGCACCTCTGTTCCCACCAGTTATCTCAGCTAAGGGCTGTCTCAGCTGTGGCTGTGCAGAGACATGTCCCTCAAAAGTAATGGAGAGGCAGCAAGCACAAGCCACTTGCAGGGCTCAGCTAAGGGAAAGGAGAAGACCATGGGGTTGTTCACCAAGACAGCAGAGCAGTATTTATTATACATGGGATGTGTCAGAGAGAATCTTCTCTGTAATGGTCTAAGCTAAACAAATGAGGTTTTCAGGAAATTGAAGGTATCAATCCCTTACAACAGAGAGGCTCTATCACTTGGATATGTAAACTGCTCATCATTCAGTGACAGTGTATGTAGTCCAAATACTATGCACATGGGTAACATCCAAGATGCTTAATAAAATAATTTAGCCTTCTTAAAAATGTTCTGTGGTTAATCTTTTTGTAATAGAAAGGCTGTCCTCTTGGAAAGAAAAAGTAAAAGTAAGCTTTCTTCAATTTTCTACAAAAAATGTTTCTTTTCACTGCAACTTCAAGACATAATTTCAACCAACTTCTGAAAGTTACTCTTTTCTTTCTCCGCAGGATTGTGAAAAAGTTCACAGAAAAATATTCGCAAGAAGGGAAAGTTTCAGGCCTCCACTCAGTTTCACCAGATTTGATTATGTCCTTGAAGTTATTCATACCCATCTGTCATCCCCAACCCAGGCATAAAACTGTGTGCCACCTCTAGGTAAATCCCAAAGATGCCGTAAGGAAACGTCTCCCATGTTCCCCACAGGACCTCCTGGCTGTCAGCAGGACACAAACATGACACTGCAAGAATGTGGGAAATGTGAAAAGACTTGGGGTGCAGAAAACGTCTTTCACCTGTCTTGGACCTGTGGTGAGGTTGGAGGTTGTTACTATTGAGATAGTACTGACAAAATTCAGTGAAGATTTAGTCCTCATATGCTACATCATGCTTAAATACAGTTGAAGATTTTGTTCCTTCCTGTATCCAAGAAAGTAATTTAAGGTACAAGAAAACAAATTCATGCCCAAAGAGAAGGTGAAGGAAAGAGTTCGTACAAGCTACCAACAGATTTCCCTTTCTAAATGCCTTGATTAGAAGCAATTCAAGATCACCCAACTCGACTACTCACAAGAATATTGCTTAGTTCAAAGAGGACTGTGTCTCCCAACTCCTTCCACGTGGGAGTTGTAAAAAATATGGAGTGAGGATAATTTTTCTCTTCCATGTTAGTACAGTGACAATATGGGCCCTAGTTTATGACTGATTCATTGATGTTTCCCTCATGAAAATGATAAATAAGACTGGGGTACCAGTCATATCACAGCATTTGACTGTACTCCGGTCATGTGGTGCATGCACCAGAAATTTGTAAATACAAAGGCTCATTTCCCATTATCAGTGCCACAGGTCTACTGGGTCTCTGAATTAATTTTCATACTCTTTGAAAAAGCCTTACAAACTGTATTGTCCTCTCATCAAGATTTATCCATGGCAGCTTTCAGCTTTCCAGCTTGTTAGCTTTCAAAAAAATCCTTTCCTGCCCCTTCTTTTTCATTTAAGCTGTCACATCATCACAGAGGCTTCATGATCACTTCTTGCACCGCATAATGTTCTCTCAGATATCTGATAATTGCGATTTGCAGCCTAATTTAAAGGAAAGCTGGCAAAAAAAACCACTTCAGAGTTGTCAGCAAGAGAGTACAAGTGACCTTACTAAGTACTGAATCTCCTTGGAGTTTCTTCATGTTGTTGAAACTTAGTTTCTTCTTGCAGAAAATACTTCCAGAAGTCCATGTGCTTAGAGAACTATGTATGAGGAGAACATCTTCTTGCTGTAGGAATGGTCACACATCACCCAAGACGAAGGGGACGTCTAGGATGTAGGTTATCTAACTCACCATAGACATAGGATGGCCAAAATCACTTCTCCGTTGGATATAAAGTCAGAAGAATAACTTAAGTCATCTAAACACAGACATGTGTAGCTCAAGGAGGGACTTCCTGTCCCTTCCCACAAGTCTCCTTCTCAGTGCAGCTTTCTACCTGTTGTTCAAGCAAAATCCAGTCTTGGGTTTAACCTGCACTAGATCAAGACTCTTGCAAGGACCGTTTTCACAGCCATGAGCCCTTCACTAGTGCTGGCGTATGAGCCATACTCCTAGTGAGCACAGAGAAACAAAATGAGGGAGTGAGATTTGGAAACACAGAGGGCAGACACAGAAAACAAACCCTGTTTTATCCAGTACGTCTCCTGAGATCACCCAGAAGTCCTCATGTGGACAGGATGAGTGAGCTGCCAGTGTGCTCCTAGCAGCAGAAAATCCTTATTGGAGCAGCTGTCTTGCTTTTCCTCCCAAGTCCCTTCCTCCCTGGAAGCAGCAATCTCAGCAAACTTCTTGACACTCATCAAAATTATTTAGTTCAGGGATGATCAAAGGTTTGTGCAGATCTGAGCCAGCTCCAGTGCCTAAGGATTGTAAAGCTATGGGTAAGTGACTGCCTTGACTGAGAAAGTGTTAGACACTGACGAAACAGGAAAAACAGCCTTCAGGCTTCTCATGCATGAATGTCAAATTTGCTGGGTGGCTCTGTATCTTCGTATTTTATTATTTGCATTTTGTAAGGTCGTTCGTATTCTTTTTTTTTTTGCAGTTCCTTAAAATTCTGCTTCTTTCAATATAACTTTCTTTTCCAAAGAGTTTTGCAGGAGATCAAACAGTATTGCACTAGGTGAATAATTAACCCCATATAATTAGTTCTAATTTTCATTAAACACAAGCAAAAAATAACCCAATTCTCTAGGCTGTAAAAATCCTTTCTCTTTCCTTTTTAAAAGCAAAAACATAAGAAAGATTCTTGGTTCATTGTATAACTTCCACAATATGTGCTACTCAAGGAAATTGAAAGGAAAAGTAAATAATCTCATAATTTAAACCACTCATTTCAAAGAGTAAAACATAATTACAATATAAAGATGGGGTTTCAAAATAAAAAGCCTAAACAATCTAAAACTATAATGCAAGCATAATTAGTTAATTCAGAAATGTATTTTGTTAAGCTAGTATGTCATTTGTGGTAATTAATGAAGTCCCAGGGAAGTAATTTATTGCGTTACTTGTAATTGTCAAAGAAGGCTGAATAAAATAGTATCTATGTTCTTGGACATATGGAAAGTAAAAAACAGCTTAATGAATGGTGAATGGTGTACTCAGTTCATGCCTTCTTTTCTCACCATTACAGAAGTTAGGGGAACATTTTGCCTGTTTATTCATTGAAATTATCTCCTTTGCCAGTTCAGAGTTGCTTCATGCAGTATATTGTCAGATGTTTATTCTGATTCAGTAATGAGACTCCTTTTATCCCTAAATCCATTATTTCTGCTGTGGTTCTTTCACAGCCCAAAGCTCTCACTAGCTGTCTTAACTTGTTTCCATTTTTCCTGATTTCCCACTGGTTCCGCTGTTTTGACAGGTGCAAGGATTTGCAATGGAAAAGTTTCAGCTCCTCAACAAGGTATGTACACAATCCTGTATGACAAGCTGTTATTTAAAAAACAGTTGTCACACACCTAATTATCAATTCTGAAGCTTGGGGGGGTTTCATATCTATATGACACTACAACACTGTATGTCTTGTCTAAATTATTAATACCTAATCAATAAGAAAACAGAATTGCACAATGACAATACTGTGGTCAATATTAGTTACACACCACCTCTGTACTTTCAAGAACAGAACAGAACTGAATTAGCTATTGCAACTCAGGAAAGACATTCTACTGTCTTTGTAGAGAATTCTCTGTAAAATTTCAGTTTATTCCACTGCAGCCATCAAAAACCAAAATCAGCCATTGGAAGTATAAGAAATGAGATAAAAATATGACAGGGAACATCATATGCCACTAAATTACTGCATTTTGGCTACTGTTTGCTGCACTGATTGTCCCTCTCAAAAAGAACTCAAAACTCATCAATATATGCAGAGAACACTGGGAAGTGTGGTGAGCTCCTAGGAGACACTATTCAGTCTGGAAAAGAGAAGATAGTCTGTGTTTTTAAGGTGGGGCAGTGAGGTAAAAATAATAAAAAATAATCAAGCATGCCTGAGAGGTGCTGAACTGGCAATCAGACTCAAGGAGACGCTCTTCACCTCTGAAGAAAGATAATGGGGTTAGAGGAGGTGCAGAAAAAGGGTAGGAAAAGCCACCTTATGAGAGACTGAAAGAGCTGGGACTCTTCATTTGGAGTAGGGGTGACTAAGTGGAAGTAGGATCAAAGGTTGTAAAATTAAGTCGATGATTAAGGTGTAAGCAGAGCTGCTTGTTACTCAGCAGAGCTGCTTGTTACTCAGCAGAGCCCACATCAATAGAATGAGGATGTCCTTGATGAAAGAGGCCTAAAAAATATTATAAGGACTAGCCTGGGATGTAACCATTAACACTCATGATAAAAATGTTCTGGATGCCAGGGAACGGAGCACAGAAAGTGTCCAGGCTTGTGTGTTCTCCCTGAATATCACCTCCTTTTGCCAATGCTGGAGATAGAGCTTTGTGTCAGACAGATACTGGATCTGACCTCAAAGGGTATTTCTCATGTTCTGATGGTTCCCTGGTCATAAATACTAGATCTGTCCCTGGCTGAGTCACCTGGCCATCATGCTAGATTTGAATCAGGTATGGGTTCATTATCACATTTCCGTCAGAATGATCAAAGCACACAACACAAGTTTTTTCCAAAGTTATACCTAATCCAGCATAAAGTCTGATAGTGAAAAACCTAATCCATTCCTGGAACATGCTTGAATGGGAAGGTGAGTTCACCCCCGATTAGCACAGCCTCACGTGGTGACCTCTTGAGAGGTACTGGGTTTACTGTATTGTCTGACTACAGTTGAAACGGTGTTTAGAAGTAAACCATAAAATAATAAGTGACATGGAGAGACGAATAGAGAAGGAGTTTCTGAGTTTCAGTCCCCAGACCAGAAAATGAGAAGCACTCAATTACATTATCAGGCAACAAGTTTAAAAAAAAAATGAGCAGAAGCGTTCTTCAGTGAGGCACATAAATCATAAGACACTTTGCAAGGAAGACTGTTGAGACCAAAGTACTTAAAGAGATTTCAGGTAAATGTATGAAGCTTGTGGCTAGAGGATCCAATATCCATCCAACTCACAAACTTCCTAACTAGCATGAAACTGCTAAGGGCAGTTTCTCATATCTGTTTCACAGACTCTTCCCAAGTATCCGTCCTTGGACCCTCTTGGGAGGCAAAAACAGGGGTGAAGACCTTACTGTTTGACCCAGTTGCTTCCCTGTTTTTAGTATTTTAATTAAAAAAAGAAATCCCTGTACATTGCTATATGCAGAATGACTAAAAGATAATCTGGAAGAAGAAACACTCTGAACAACCTGTAATTTGAACGTTTGAATTGTGCACAGTTCTGCCACAAATGATCTTAAACTCCAAAGATCTGAGAAGGCTTCCGAGACAGCAGCACCACAGAATGGGATCTTTGCAAACACTGGCCATTTACCCAGGCACTTACAGCCTTGGTTCTTTAGAATACTGTCCCTTCCGTGGAAAAGCAATTATTTTTTATTGACACGTTTAGTACCCTTATCATGAGTCATGACAACAAAGAAGCTACAGCCTGAACAGGTGCAAATTAGGGGTAATTTTCAGCAATTTGTCTTATGTCAATTAACAAGAGCCAGGTAACAGATCTACTAAATACAAACACATACCGACAAAATAAAGAAAGGCATTATTATGCTCTGAGGGTTCTTTTCTCCTGTTCCTGCCCCTCTTAGAGTCCTTTCCTCCCTCCACAGGGAGCTTGAGCCATCACCTGTTGGTCTCAGAAAGTCTTACGTGACTTTCTGTAGATAGAAATGATTAAAGAAAGCAAGATGGTAGTACGGAATAGATAAATATCAGCAATAATAGTCATGTCCACCAGGAGCAGTTAAGCAAGCGTTGAAGGACTTGTTTATTTCCTTTTCCTTCAAGAAAAGATCTTAAATATAATAAGCTGAATTTAACTCAAACCTCAGAAGATTTTCCTGAGTATATTAGCCATACCTGTGGGCCTGAGGTACCACTGCTGAGGGCTCCATCTTTCCGTCTTTCTTTCATTCGCTACCTTTTACACTGTGAACAGTCTCTCCAAGCTGATCTTTGCATTTAAGGCTGGACTGAAGTTTGCTACTTGCTGGTGGCGAACGTAGGACTTGGTTAGTCAAGCTGGTAAACACTGAACAAGAGCAAAGACTTATCCCTGTGTAAACACTGACTACTCTTGCTCTGAGAGACCTGTGGGAGCAAACCAGCGAGCCACATGCTGCCCTCAAGCAACAGCTCCAAACTAGAAGGACACTGAGATTTTCACACCCACCAAGACACTTTGCAAAGCTTAAGATTTCAGACAAAGCAACCACCCTTTGGAAAAATAGGTCTATGTTGAGTATTCATGCATTTATGCCCAGTTATTATTTAATAAGAATATAGTTTATTTTTCTCTGTTTTCTCACTTTTTCCACCCATAACTTGCTTGACCTCTCTCTGTTGCCGCCCAATATACAGGGCTCTGGATTGTGGCTCCCCCTTCTACTCCTCCTATCTCACCCAGTTAAAAGGATTAATGTATGTTATTTTTAGTTAATAAACTTTCACATTATTCACCACTCTTGCCTCCGGTCTCGCATGTACAGTTACTTCCTTGACATTTCCTCCTGGACATGCTCCAGTCCTGGCTGAGAACAGGTTGCAGAGGCACTGTAAATGACCTATAGAGAGGATAGTCTGTTATTATAGGAACTGACCTATCAAGAAGATAATAGAATATTTTATTATGGGAACTGACCTATAGAGAGGATTATTACCATGAGGCTGAACATGTCTTTAAGGACATTTTTGGAATTAAGTATTTGAACCTCAGCAGGGTGAGGGGATTCATTCTTCCCAACAAAGAAGCACCCAAAGCATGTGAGGCATCAGTGGTTTTACTGGAGTGAGAAGTGCAGCAAAGAAATGAAAGTGTTAGGCAGCTTAACCCAACTGATCAGGCACATACAAAATTCTGCATCCTTTTGTTTCTTTTGGGTGTCTTTTTGGAGACAGCTGCCTCTGCAGGTCAGGCTTATTTGCTCCACCTCAGTTCAACAAGGGACAAGCTTCCAGTCTAGCTGTCCAGAAGTTGTCCTGCCAATCATACTCTTGTTTGACTTGAGTCATTCGGCAAAGCTCTGCTAGGAGGAAAAAAGGTAATTAAATCAGATATCTCATACAATCCTATATCTTTAAGAAGCATGTGTTAAATCGCCTTCTCTCCAGTGGAGCAGAAAATTAATTGCCTTTTTTTTTTTTCATTCACACTTCTGAAGTTCACAGTTAACTCCTGGTTCTTACTCTGGTCTTTTATGGGGATGTTTTTTTTCAGTTTTTTCCTCTTACTTTCTCTCATCTTCCTTCCCTTTTTAACCCAAACAAGCCACCATAAGGAATAATAACAATAACAGAAATGACCAGCAGAACGTGCCTTACATTTGGATGGTGATATGCCTGTGCCCCAGGCAGTTACTGTTGCTTTAGCTCTCTAATTGCCTTAAAAGGTTTAATAACCTCTTCAATGAAAAGCAGAAGCTAATCTAAGGAAGGGTATACAACAGGTATAGCAGCACATCTAGTCCAGGCAGAATTCATAGAATGGTTAGAGTTGGAAGGAACCTTAAAGATTATCAAATTCCATGACAGCAGAACAGTATGATCCCTTGGGACAAGCCACACAACATGGGCATTCAGCAACGCCAGGTTTTAAAGCACTCTGTTTCTAGATGAAATCCTAAACACCCTCAGCTGCCAGTGAGCTCTCTCAGTGAAGCGTTGCTCACACCCTGGTAACATTTAAAAAGGAAAGAAAACATCAAACTTTTCACTGCATGGCTTCCAGACACATCTCTCTTGTGGGGCTGAATTCAGAAATTATTAATTACCAGTACAGAATGGTTTCACTACCTTACCCTAAAATTAGTAACTGAATAAGCTGAACTGGTAGCTTTGCAGAGCTGTCACAGAGAGACAGTCCTGGGCACCCACCAGTGGCTGATCAGTTTTGCTCACCAGCATCCTATCCTGACAGGCAACCAAAACCTCTTTGGAAAGGCTGTGAGCCACCTACATCACCTGGGTCCCAAACAGCTTCTTATTTAAGTGCACAAAGCTTCCTGTAAGATCTGAAACAGCAAGCAGCTCATTTCTGCAGCTGGTAACAGTGTCTCTACACGGAGTATGCAATTAGTACTTGAGCAGCAAAAGCTGGGGTGACTTTTTAGCAGCTGCTCTGTGGCAATCAGAACTTTTTTCTTTTTTTCTAAATGGTTACAAAACTACCTATCGCTTAAAGAGGTCTGAAGAGGAGACAGTGGCAAGAAGGAGAAAGAAAAGATTTTCTGTGTTTTGACTGTTTAATGCTGTTTGAACATTTGAAATAATTTCAGACTTATGAACTTTAACAGTCAAGGTTCAATGTGCAAGAGGTGTAAATCAGCCCACAGGTTATATGGGGTGCCTGCCTGTAGCTGCCTACGGGGCTTTGTTAATAGGAGGTTTAATGCTGAAAGACACAGGTGTAAAACTGTACGCTGGTCCTCAATCCATGTGCCTCCAGACTGGCAGGTGTTGGCATGGAGGAGAAGTCTCACTGACTATTTTAGAACTAAGTGTTGTAACTGTAAGGAAAGGCAGCGAGGGTGGTATCTGCTGCTCTCATGGCGAGGAAGGACCACATTGTTATACTTCCAGCTGCAAATTCTGCTCCTGCTTCCCAGAGTTGTGGTTTTCAGAGCTGCTATGCAACAAATAGGACAGAAGCAGACTCCATATACGTGCCTATATATACAGTGAAATCAATCCATGTTTGCGGAGCACCTGGTGCAATGGAGAGTCTCGTCCCAGGAACCACCCTTTCCTTTGATTATTAATCACTAAGAAAGACGTGGTTGCTACACAGAAGATATGTGCTGAATTATTTAAACCAATTATGTGATGTTTCCTACCTGTACAGCCATTGTACTGATAATTCCTTTCCCTTCACTTTGCCAGTCTTCGCTAGTGAAACTAATAGCTCTGCAGGACAGAGACTGCCTCTGTGCATGTATCCCGGCCTAAACACAGTGGGGTCCTGTCCTCTAACTGGTATTGTATCAAGGGCAGTGAAAAATATCACCAGAATAATTATGTCTATTGCTGTGACATACAGTAAATGCTCCCTGAAGGGCACGGTGCCCAGGGTTGGGATAACAGGCTTCAGGGAGGTGGTAGCCAAGACTGAAACTTTCTTCAGCAGGTTGCTAACAGCATCCTATTGGAGTGGTATAAAATAAAGGGGGCTGGTTCCAGCTGTGATGCTAACACAGGGAAGCAGCAGCAGCAAATGGCCATGCAGGTAGCCTGCCTTCACCACCTGTCCCTTATAAATCACAAAACACATCACAAATCCCTGCCTGGGGGGTCACATTTCCCTAAGCTTTGCCACTTTTCTCCCCTCCCCTGGTAAATCCATCCCTGGTAATATTTGTTGAACTCATTTATTTTTTCCCACTGTGCTGAGAGACCAGCTGGGCTTTGCATCTTCCATTGCCATCCAGCAGAAACACCGCCCACACTGGGCCATGAGCACCACCCGCCAGCCACAGCACCGATGACTTGGTGCTGGCTATGCAAGGTCACACCGGGCAGTAATTCCTCTGCCCGATGAACTGCTCTGTGCCACAGGAACAGCTCAACAGAAAGTGCTGGAGATTCATTTTACCTGAGGCTGAACAGAAAACTCCCTTGTATTTACAAAGGGTGTGTTTCTCTGAGCTGCCTGATAAACCAAGGTGGGGGCTCTGCCCAGCAGCAAGTCATAGGACATTTAGGAGTGTAAAGAAACAGAAAGCTTACATAAGGGGAGGTTTTCAACAGTCAATACATTAAAAAAGTGACTCAGCCCCTCTTCTCTCAGAAAAAAAAGAAAAAAAACCCAGACCAGTCCTGGGCTAAGCTATGCCTTCAGTGAAAGGGAAGGGGTAAGAAGGAAGTCAAGATATAGTCTATTCCCAGCCTCACTCCTGCCACAACCATAAACTTCCATAGTGTTGGGTGGTCTGTTTTGTTAATGGATTTAAAATATTTACCTGTCCCATGGGAAGAGCATCAGGAGACTGAAGTGTTATTTGAGAAGTGCTCTGATTGAAACCGCGGTGTTTATAGAGAAGGGCCAGTGCATCTCAGGCTTGAATAAAATGGTTCCTCGCAACTACCATAGGTACTTAGAGATCCACATGCTTTGTTTGGGCTTCTCTAATGGGTACAGAATGTTGTTCTCAATCATCTTTGAAACCCTGGGGGCCCTGGTGCTTTTTGCTCTGTGGGATCTGGATTGAGGTACCGGAACAAGCTGTCCAAAGAGGTGGTAGATGCCTCATCCCTGGAAACATTCAAGGTCAGGTTGGATGGGTCTCTGAGCAACCTGATCTAGTTGAAGATGTCCCTCATTATTGCAGGGGGGGGTGGACTAGATGGCCTTTGATGGTCTTTTCCAACACAAACCTTTCTATGATTCTAAATGGTCACAAACTGGGCATGTTGCTGCCAAACGTAAGCAGCTATAAACAGGAGTTAATTTGTTTCGCGGTATGTCAGAGAATATGAACCACAAATCATCTGCTGCTGGGGAGTTCTCAAAGTGTTGAAACAATTTTGTATGAGAGAAAGTGATACTTGGGTAGAGGAACTGAGAAACTAAAATTCTCTCCTCAGCAGGTATAAATTGGTGTGTTATCTCAGTGACTGGGTAGCCCTAGAAATGGGATTACTGTTACGTTTAAGGGAAGAATCCATGTATTAAAAACTATGTAGAGGTATCTAGCTAATGACCCAGCTGAAAAAAAGAGTTTTGGCAGAGCCTAGTATAAAAAGCAAAGACTTGGCTTCTCCAAGTGATGCTGCAGACCTGATCATGGGCCAAAAGAAGTGCGGATATGAAAGCATCTGTACGGGACTGTGGTGAAAGCATTTTCCCGATGCGTCCCACAGCTTTGACGAGCTTCTTGCAGGAGAAGAGGAGCCAGGGATGAATAGCTAGAACCTGCCAACCACTGCGAGTCCCAGCTGGTGCAGGGCAATGCTGTTGGGTTATCCTCAGTGAGTCCACGTCTTACTGAATATTGAGTGATGGATGCTTTGGTGTACAGGGAAAGGATTTCAAATTTGAAAAACAAAATAAATGCTTTGTGGAAGTGAAGAATTACATTCAATGCCCTACCTAGGGGAACCTCAGCTTTGTGATATCATCTCTAACTCAATCTTTTTGCACTTGCTTTACTAGAAATTTTTATTTTAGGAAGAGAAAAACATTGTGAAGTGTACTTGGGAACACTGAACTGTAAACCCAGCTTTGCCTCAAGGCAGCAGAGCAGCTGCTGGCAGGTCTCCGTGCCCCTGATTCCCCTCCTACCTACCTGCCTTTACCACTCATGCTGCAGTGTGGCTCCAGCAGCACAAAGTTGCTTGGCCCCGTGATAATGCCTTTGGTGCTACTTTTGCAATGTCATACAAACCTCCTGTATCTACAGAAGTAACAAAGCATCAGTGACAGGCTTGGTTCTGTGGTGGCCTGCAAAAAGATGCCACTCAGCCAGCAAGGCAGAGAGTGACCTCATTACCAGGTCAGCCAGGAGAGGTCTGTAATTTGCCCATAGTCAGTGCTGATATCTCACTTAGTGCTCTGTGGGTGTAAAACAGTCCTGAGTCTCCATCCTGGATAGGACCAAGCTTTGTTCCCATGAAATCAGGCAGACAAGTATCCTTTATGGAGCCATTTCTCACAGTCAGTGCTTCAACCCTTCACAGTCAGTGCCAGGTCTCAGCATACAAGCCTGTATTTTGCAGCTCCACTGTGCATCCTACTTCTCCCCAAGGGGCTTGTTATTTTACAGTACTCTGAACATAGTTAATCTTCACCTTTCTGAAGATTGTCGGCAAGATTTGTCAGCAAATTACTGTGGAGCTAGACGGGGGGAGGAATAATAAGTCTCACCTGGGTTGACATAACGCACAGTAAGATGTAAGGTTTGGGTCTGGTTGTAGGATCATTCCCAAGTCAGAAATTAGTCTTTTGTCAAGGTACACATTAATCCACAGGGTTTAACTCCTCTCCCTCCCTTCCCCATACACATGTTCTCAGTTATTGAAGGCTGCCTGTCCTCTGGCAACCTAAGGGCTGCCCTATTTTTTACTGAATCTTGCTGGCCCCAAAGGCAAAGCCATGGGCTCTCTCATGCTCTGATAAAGATACAACACTTGGCCTTCTGCTCAGTGCAGGGTCCTGCATCCAGCTGTCAGGACTCATGGCCTAAAACCACTTGCCGCCAACACAACCCACAAACTGCTGACCAGTTCATCACTCTTCAGTGATGACATAAAATATTCTGTGATGCCAAGTAGGCAGTGACATTTGCAAAGATGCTTCTGTTTTATCAGCAAGGTGTTTGCACTGGAACATAACTGTTGGCTGTTCAGCAGGGAAGTACTAATCCCAAATGAATCCTTTCTGGCACAGAAACAAGACCAGACTGCTGGAGGAAGTGCTTGGCATCTGAGCTCATCACATACATGGTGAGATTCTCTACCAAGTAGACACAAAGTTTAAAGACTGTTCAGCTGGCCAAGAAGGTTGCTTTCCTAGACATAAAGGTGTCTGAGCACAAAGCAGCTCATAATTCCCTCTATCTGGCAGACAGCCTTTTTTTATTATAATTATTTTATTTTCGCATCAGAAAGGTTGTAGCAAGGACCTCGATGGGCAGATGTGGAGGATAAGGGATGTAGGTTGCCCTCACAGAGTTTTACCACAAATAACTGCCAATTCTTGAGCACATAATATAGTTGCCTATTTACAGCTGTGTATGTATGAAATTGAAGTCATGATTTTTGCATTGCCCATGTGCTGACAACAACTTTTCACTTCCTATATCCCCGTGATCCTACTTCACCGATACTGGATTTATTTCCTTTTTAAATCTACCCTTCCATCATAAATCTGTTCTTATTGTACCTACTTCAGTCCCAGTCTGAATAAGTAACAATTGCTGGCCAGTGTAAAACATGTTCCTAGATGAAGAGGCTGGCAGCAGGTGTTCCCAACATTTATTGAAATAGGATGAATATCCCACTTCTCCTAAAGTGCTAAGAATTCATTTATTTCTGGCTCAGAGGGGATGTGAAATGCTAGAGTTTAGCAGTCATATTTTCCAGAATAACCTCCTGTTCTGCAAATCTTTCAAATTAATCTTCAGTGTGATTTTAGAGGATTATCTTCGTAACAGACTTAAATCTTTTGAAAGCCAGGAGAGCAAATGCCACCTTCAGCTTTTCTATAGATATTGAGTTTAAACTGATCATTTTATGAAATAGCTGGTACAGTAATTGTGTCCACATTCAGACAGCAATCATTGCAGGGTGATTTGATTGTCACCCTGGATAGCCTGTACCCTGCCAGGTCAAATAAACTCCTTCTTTCTCCTATCCTGAACTAGTCACGAGAGAGAGAAAAAAATAATATCACCTTGAACAATTACTTGTAGAGCATTAGGTTATTGCCCAAGCCAAATCCCGGAGAGCTTCCCAGGACTCCAAGCAGGATACGGGCCGGTTGCCACTCAGCACCAGGTGACCCACTAGAGGTGCTGATCGGGGAGGTAGCAATGGCCAGCCACAAGTACATGTGCTTCATGTTGAGGCTGCTGAACCCTTTTAAACTGGATGGGAAATCAGTCTGCACTGGTATTGCAGCAATTCACTTTCCATTTGCCACCAGAAAGTCCAAACTTGTAAAAAGAAAGCGTGCACCCAGCCCAGATTTTCCACAAAGTTATCCTTTCATTCAAAATCAGCTGTATCTTGCAGATCTCCTGTCCCCACTTTTATCATAGCCATCAATATAACATTGTTCATCAATATTGCTCCTTTATTTTACTGGAGTTGGAAAGAAGCTGTTCAAACAAAGGCTGTGTATAATGACTAGAGCACTACTAGTACCTTAAATAAACATCTTTATGTCTCAATATTTGCTTCCCATCCAAGCCCCTGAGAGCATCCTGCCTTCACAGGGTGCAACTCAAAGGAGTTTGCTGTTCCGGGGTATGATTCACACTTTGTCAACAATAAGCATATTTAGCTGAACTCAGTATTTTCAGTTACTTCAGTATTTCTCAAGGTGCTTGGAAGCAGCCAAGCTCCAACAATTGCTGCAAGCATTGTTAGTATCAGAGATGGAAATGGCTGGCCAAAAATAGCGGTGTGCGTAATCTGGCAAGGAGCTTGTATCCAAATAAAAATTTGGAATTAAATTCCTTGTGATTTATCAGGTCTGCAAGCCTTGTGCTTCAAATTTTGTTCATATTGTACTGGGACAATTTAATAAATAAGAAAAGCAAGCAAACATGAAATAAGGTACAGACTATTATATGAAGGAAGAGTGTTGGAGGAATAACTACCATGCCCCCTTCTGTATAAACACACAGGGAAATAATTGAACTTTTATTCATAGAATCACAGAATGGTTTGGGTTGGAAGGGACCTTAAAGATCATCAAGTTCCAACCCCCCCTGCAGTGGGTAAGGACATGTCCCACTAGACCAGGTTGCCCAAAGCCCCATCCAGCCTGGTCTTGAACACTTCCAGGGATGGGGCATCCACAACTTCTCTTGGAAACTTGTTCCAGTATCTCAGCACCCTCACAGTGAAGAATTTCTTCCTTATGTCCAATCTTTTTCAGTTTAAGAACATTGCCCCTTATCTTGTCGCTACAGGCCCTCATAAAAACTCTTTCTCCATCTTTCTGATAAGTACCCCTTATATTTTGAAAAGCCACAAAAGATCTCCCTGAAGAATTTTCCAGGCTGAACAATCCCAGCTCTCTCAACCTTTCTTCACAGGAGAGGTGTGCCATTGTTCTGATCATTCTTGTGACTTTACTCTGGACCATCTCCAAGAGGTCCATGACTTTCTGGTGCTGGGGACCCCAGAGCTGGAAGCAGTTGTGGCAGGGGACTCCAGGTGGGATCTCAGGAGAGCTTAGTAGAGGGGAAAAATCACGTGCTGGCCATGCTTCTTTTGATACAGCCCAGGACATGATTTGCTTTCTGGGCTGCAAGCACACATCACCCACTCATGCCCTTTTCCATCCATCAACATCCCTAAGTAATTTTCCGCAGGGCTGCTCTCAATCATCCCCCAGCCTGTATTGATACGGAGGACTGCCCCAACCCAGGTGCAGGACTTTGCACTTGGCCTTGTTGGACTTCATGAGGTTCACATGAACCCACTCCTCAAGCCTGTTGGGGTCCCTCTTGGTGGCATCCCATCCCTCTAGTGAATCAACCGCACCAATCAGCTTAGCATCTCCTGTAAATTTGCTGAGGGTATTCATATTATTGAAGGAGGAAAATGATACATGACTGAAGAAATTTTCCATATCCACTATTTTAGAACATTTCTTCCCTAGCACAATTGATTTGCTTTTCCTTGTGCCACAGTCCCTAGCAGAGCTGCTGAGCTGCAGCGAATAGGACTATTGCCCCAAACTTGAAATAATATACCACTATGATCACCATTTTTTGAGGTCAAGGAAGGGAGGGTGCCACTGTCTATTAGTGGGCAGGATCTCCCCCAACGGACCAGTGGAGACAGACAGCATTCAACAGCAAAGGCTTATCTGATATTATATGAATTGTTTTCAGGACAAATACTTCCCTCAATGACAACAAGCAGCCTGGATCCTATATAAAACCTAAAATTAATCAGAATATTCCTATCCAGCACCTACTGCCTTTCTACTGTGATAAGCCCTATTCAGAAGACACTGCCTTTTGTTTATTTCTCACTTCCTTTTGTTTATTTCTCAGTAACGCAGCAGAAATATCTATCTGGTAATAACTAGAAATGCTTTCTTCTGAGGGTTTCAGAGAGCTTTGTGAGAGCAAGCATAGACTCATTTTTAAAGGTGGAAAAATCAAGGAACAGAGAAGTTAATGGTCCTACAGAGGCTAGGCTGTAAGTCATAGCTATCTGCTTTCCCAAAAGACAGGATTATTTGGGACATAGTTAAAGTATGTGAAAAAAAAAAGGTGAGAAGTGAAATCTGATTTTGGGTTTAGAAAGAATTACTTATTTTTGTCACAAGCAGTGCATTATAACAAGTCTCTTTTTTATCTTCTGTAATTCCCTGCCACCAACAAACCCCCAGTACAAATGACCATGAGCTGGAGCAACACAAGACTCTGAGAGAGTCAATATGGCCATTTATTCTTCATGGAGAGACCATCCTACAACATCTCTGTCTTGGAGGAAGCCACAATGCACAGGAGATTTTTGGACCACTTTGTCTTCAGCAAGAACACACCAAAGCCTGATAGTTTTCCATCTGTGGAGTCCATCGTAATGTGCCTTGGCCACTTCCACCAGGGCAGCACTTCTGACAGTGCTGGTTAAAACACCATTTTAGAGTTAGCCAAAGCCCTGAGATACAGCTTAGAAGAGACACAGCCAGTAACAACAGGGTTCAGAGTTGCTTTGCATTAGTATAGATCATTAAGTGCAGGAAATGCCAAGTAATTTCACTTAACATAAATGTCTGTTGTTTCAGGCTAAATTAAATCAAATTGTTTCCTATTTTTCTAAGAGTATAAAGCCCAGAGTCAATGCTGATTAAGCAGGGCGTTGATGTCTCAGCCTTGGTCTGCATGTGCAGGTTGGATAATGGGTCTTCCAGGCTTTTTACATGGCTCCAACCTGCACAGCAGAAAACAAAAAAATTAAGGTAACCATTGTCACTGAAAAGATCATCTATTTCAGAAATTTGATAAAATGCCTAGAAAATCCACCTCATCTCCTTGGAAGGCAGCAAGAGTAAAGAGCTAACAGAAAAAAAAATACACTTCACTTCAATTTTGACATCTGCACAAGTACAGCTTAAAAAAAGAAAACAATCCCAGGAAACAAGATTTCCAGAGTGACTTGCACATAAATAAACTAGGAAATAGATATCAACATTGAAAAAGAAGTTTAGGCTAGGTGCTTAGTTGGCTGTCCCTCTGAAAATTTCCACAATTACACCAGCTGGATCCAGCTCAGCCACCTGGCCAACCCTTCTACCAAAAAGCATGAGAGGAAAAAGACATAAATATCCCATTAAAGTCACAGTACGGAGTTCATTTGAGAGTGATCTGCAGCCACACATCTGTACACTAGTGACAGATTTATCTTACCTAACTTCAGACATCTAAAGATAGGGTGCTACATCCCAGCCAGTCATCCCAGGTAATTCATATCAAGTAAACATCAGAAATGTATCCAAAAGAATCAGGCACCAGAAGTGTTCGTTTCTCCCCGTCAACTGGGAAGGGAGTCTAGACACTTCCGACATCTACATTTGTCCAGATTAATCCCACCTTCATGTGGCAAGCCAGAGCAAGAGGGTGTAGAAACAACAAAATAGCGATCTATCAAACTTTCATAATGTGACAGAGAGAGATGTCAAATACAAAGAGATCAGTTAGTGTTTTGAGGTTAAAAAAAAACAAGCAACCAACTTTTTTTTTTTTTTTAAATCCAAGCGATTTCACTTGAAAAGCCCAAATATAAGGGTTTCCCTGCCCATGCACTGATCCCCACACGGAGCAGAGCTCATCTTTTTATGAACACGATCAGGGTAGCTCTACCTCAGGGCTCTACATAAGCAACTTGATGTCCATATTTCTTCAGGTTGGTGAAGGGGAGACGGTGGTGAGAGTTCTTGCCCATTTATAGTTGGAGTCAGCAAATAGCCCCATTCTTAAATGAGATTATATATCACTCTTTCCTGATGCAGGAGTAAATGCATTGCAAAGCATGTCTGTGCCACCAGTGCTTTGTCCTCAAATGCCACCTGGTGGTGCCTCTTCGAAGCTCTGTCGGGTCATTACAGGCATCTTTTGAGGATAAAAGGGCCAAGTTGTGTCCTGTGAGTAGCAAGCTACTCAGATGCCTGTAGGTGTCTGGTTCCCACTGAGCATATTTATTTTATGGGCTTGTAATAAAGAGTTTAAGCCAGAACTAAATATTGGTAGAAGTAACAAAATACAACAGAAAGCGGGGGAAAGGCTGCATCAGAACCAATTCAGCAAAATTTTCCTGAGGTGTGAGCATCCAAGCCTGGTGTTACACACAGGAGTTGATGCATGCTTTCCAAGTCCCATCCAAAGACCTCATCATCAGTCACTTTTTCTATCCATGCAGTTCATTTTAGTCAGGTGAAGTTATTCTGCGATACCTTTACCAGCTTTAGAAAGACCTGAAGGCCAACCTCCCAGAGCTTTTACAGTAGCTCTGTAATAAACAAAAAAAAGACAATGACATGGGGGGAAAAAAAAACCAAAACACAACAATAAAAGTAACAAGGAATCAGGAACAAGAGGAATGACTTGATTCAAAGAGCAGCAGTTTCACTGATGGCAGATGATGCGCCAGTGTGTCACTGTCATTGCATGTGCGCTAAGTGGCTAGTTGTCACAGAAGATTACAGAGGGGTTCCTACCTTCCCCAGGGGAAAAGGGAATGTAGGAGATCCCTTTCTCCCCAGGGCAGCTTTCTCCATCTGCAGAGAATGAAACCAGGATCTTCATGCCCAGACTTTACAGATGACCTGCTGGAGGCACAGGTTTGCTCTCCAGTGCCTGTACATCACCCTGCCCCATGGAAATATCAGGAAAAAAGATTCAAGGCATGTAACAAGGAAAGAAAACGGCGGCTGCGTTTTGTGCATCCTTGAGCCAAAAAGTGTTCTGGAGGTACTTACTCAAAATACTTCAGAGTACATTGATTTCTTTGTTTATTTCTTGGTGTTTCTGGGCCTCATAAGACACCACATTTTATCTAGGTGCAAAACCAGCAGCAGGAGGTCTCTGTGCTTAAAGACTTATCACCAGGAGCTACTTCTACACAGGTCATACAACCCTCAAGCTGCATTTTGTTTTTCCTGGCAAGGAAAATTTGCATCCATAGTGCATGGATATATATAAATTAAGGATGTCTTGAGCAACAGCCCCATACTCAGAGTTCTAAATCTGAACTCTCGAATTTTTCATGTACCATCACTTTTACACATGGGAGCTGGGGAAGCGCTGGCTTGAGCCAAACTGCAGACATTAGCACAACCAAACCCCACACTTGGACATAAGTCAGGAGAGGTCAACCAACAACACTGAGCAATGGAGCCCGAAGATGCCAAATGCCAACATGACCAGCGAAAAACACCCGTGCACTGGAGGCCCAGCAGATGTTCATTTTGTGCTCACACACGAAGACAAGATTGTGCCATTACGCACAGGGTTGATGAGAGTAAAATGCTCCCCAGGGAGCTCATGAGGGGATTCTCCCCCTGCCTTTCACACAGCAGTGGTGCAGATGATAATCCATAGCATGGAGCAAAAAACACGAGGGATCACAACTCTCTGAGTGGTTACAGAGAAACCCAAACCCTCCTCCAAAGCAGTGACAGTGTCTGCATACTCAGATGCTTCTTGCAGCCACCCTGAACTTGCCAATGAGAGGCCCAGCTCTTCCCTTGCTGCATGTTGTGTGGTTTTTCTCCCTACCTCAGCCCAAAGCTGCCTTTGCCTCGGGGCAGCAAAGAGACATATACAACTGGAAATAACCATACTTAATTTTCAACAATTTTTGATCTCATTTATAATAATTGTGCAATTTTTTTATATCAGTCGTTTACACCTTAATAAATAGCTGGAGTCACATCATGTATCCGTAGTGGATAAAATCCTGCTGTAGGGTATGCTGATGTAAACTCTGAAGCAAGTACTTATTTCTCTGGAGCTATCCCAGCACTGCATCTGAGATAAAATCAGAATCAGTAAGTAGAATGTCAGCTCTGATATTACCCATATTTCTTTACTACTCATAGAAACTAGGTTCACTTCTGAAGTTACAATAGCAGTGCATAAAAAAATGAGACCAGGAGCTGAATGAAATACCAAATAGCTCAGAGCTGAAATCTATTAATGTCAGAAAGAGCAATCTAAGCAAAAGATGCAAAAGAAATTGGTATTATTATTTTTTAGATTGGATTCATGCCATTGTGCTATTTCACATTTCCCCTGTGAACAATTCAAATTCCCAAGTGCTTTGGCGCTGTTTGTTTACAACACTTTGCATTGTTGTGACTATGGTTGCTTAAAAATCAACTACATCACCTGAAATGAGATGAATCCATGAAAAAAAAAAAAAAAAAGCGTCATTATCACTTTAATAATCACAGCTAATAAACTGTTTAGAGTCAATTTGAAAAGCTCTGAGCCTGGAAACTCTGGTGCAGAGATTAATCCAACAGCCCAAACATCTGACAGAGATTTCTGCTGTCTGCAGGATCAGACCCACAGAACAGTAAACGAGTTGGGCTTCAGATCCATGTATCTTTCTCGGCACAACAAATCTATTTAAATAGAAGAATTAGAAAAGTTTTTTCTAAGTCTTAACAGAGCTAATGCTAGATTAGTTTTAGGTTCATTTGCTTAGATTATTTCAACGAAGGAAGCAAACTAGTGAAACAAAACATGGCTTTCTCTTCACACACAAAACCTTGTGTAGTCATCTTAGAATTTAAAGCAGGCACAAATTAAAGTTTGTCACTATGTTAAATTTATTTAACCACTACCCTTTATTTACTATTTATATAAACTAATTTATGGTAAATTCTCAGGCATATCCTCTAAGCACTTTGGTCAAACTTTTATCTCGGTTCCACACCTCTGAATATGTAAAGACTCTATAAAATCCATTAAAAAGTTCTTGGTTTGATCAACTACAGCCAGGACAAAATTTGTTTGCTAGTACCACATTCAGCTCTACTGCAAAGGAAGGTAGAAACAAGGAAATACACTATATGCAGGACACCCTAATCAAATAATCTTGGTCAAAACAGAAATACAGAAACATGCAAATAAACATGGTTATATGCATACATATACCACACATCATAGGCATAAGCACCCATACGTTCCTCTGTTTTCTTTCAGCAAGAAACCAGTATCCTCCGTATGAGAAACAAGCACTTCACAAATTAGAGATAATCCTCAGATTATATACTGGATTAATTTCAGGAAAACGAGATTATTTCCAGCTGCTGCACCCAAGGACTAAATTTGACTAATTTGACTAAATTTCACTGTCAGATGCATCCTATTGAAATTAAAATAAGTTCTCATGGGGTAAAGTCAAGAATACATGCATCTGCCTAGGAAACGTGGCATGCTGTTTCTACATACTTCAAGTCAGAATCACAAAACTACAGAGAGGGACCCCAGTTATGTTAGACCAACTGATGAGGCCACAGAAACCACTCTTGCACGTTTGAGCCCCCCACTCTTGCAAAGCCCCGGACCAGGGCACTCCAGGCAAAACCTGTCCTCTTACTTGCACTGCTGGGTTAATGCACACCAAGTGTGAACCAGGGTAATGCCAAAGACACTACACTTCTAAAAAACTGTGGAGAGGAAAAGAAAACCCTAAAGACACATCATTCATCTCCTCCCATTTGCAGTTCAGTAGAATTAATGCTCTTTCCTTGACAAATTATAAAGGATAAACTTGTACCCATACAAAACTTGCTGACATAAATGAGACCCTAACAAAAGTACCTCTTAAAATTCTAAGTCTTTAAGTGTTTCTAAACTTTTTTTTTTGCTCTAGAATGTCTTAATATTTTTATTGACTAAAAAGGAAAAATCAAAGAGACATTACCTTGGCTTTTTTCCTTCCATCTCCTATGCTTTCCTGTTGTTCGTTGTCAGAACAGCCTTCAGGAACTCATCCAGCACCTGCAGACACACCACTGTTCTTCCTTGGGCTGCCATAGGGATTCTGCCAGTGTTTATGATTAACTCACTGAGATATGCGCCACAGTAGGGTGAGGCTGTTTAAACACTTAATGATATTACTGGCTTTTTTATTCTAGATAAGGTTTCCCAAAGCACTGAAATGTACAAGTGAGATAGGTGCTTAGTGAAGCCTTGCAACACTCTGTGGTTTTGGCTCATAGCGCTCCTTTACAAATACATTAGTTCCTGCTCCTGCCACGAGTGTGTTCTTTCTGCTGCTGGGATCAGGTGGGACTTGGCCACCATTTTGACTCATAAAACAGCTCCAGAAACACAACAGCCTGATGTTCTGGGATGCGACTATGCCAAAATGTTGTGTGCGTTTCCTTTCACGGGGCGTCATGCAAGTCAGGTATTTGCTGCACTACTAGTATAAATTCTGCTCCTTCTCCATATGCACAGACCCTCTCCACACTTGCCAGTCCAGACTACTGCCCCGGAGAACAAATGTCCCAATGAAATCAAAGGGAGTTTGCCCAAGGTAATAGAGACTGGTGGAGTGGGCAGGAACAAGAAAAAGTTCAGGAGTTTAGTTCCCTCCAGGGTTCAGAGATACTGCTCTCTATATGTCCTGGATATACAAAAAAATATATTTTTATGATGAGGCCAGCCCAGCAGTAAAAGAAGCTGCTCAGTGAGGCTGTACAGTTTCTGTCCTTGTACGTTCTCAATGTCTGGTTGGACAAAGGCCTGAGCAACCTGGTCTGTGCTCATGGTTGATTCTGCTTGGAGCAAGAGGTTTGACTAAAGACCACCCAACAGCCCTTACAACCTCATTTCTCGTGTTATCCTGTATCCTGATACTGGTAATGGTGTGTGCAGGTTTATCAGGATTTACAGCATGGGTTGAGGATGAAATCTGCTTCCTCTAGCTATGTCGATGTTACTGTGACCACACAAGTCATGCATCATCTCTGAACTACAGCTTACATAGCTGCAATATGGGAATGATTCTAGTTCCTTATTTGCCTGGGGCGTTTGCCAGCATAGTATAATATTTTCCAATTATTCATACAGCAAATGATGCTCTACAGTGTCATAGCAATGCAGCAAATGGACCATTTCCATTAGTCCTTGGAGCAATACAAACATAAACTTTGAGGCAAAGCAAAGGCATATTTTAGGCAATGTCTTGCTTAAACTAACTGACCATTAACCTGCTGACCAAATGCAGAGAGCATTAACTAGCTGATCATTCCATCTCTCATACCAAAAATATGTACATTATGTACAAATATGTTTTATGGCTGTTTAAGCACTTATCTAGTCAGCACAGATGTTCTAGGTGCTTAGGAAAACACACAGGGACACATTCTTGCCATCTAGTTTAGATATTTATCATTGGTGGGGTGTCATGCAGCAATCTGGGCAAATTTAAGAGTTTACTGCTGCTGAGAAGGGACGGAGCCATCACTCTTCATCACCAATTGCCTCTTCTGCTCCCAGTCATGTTTCTGATACTTAGGTTACACCAACTATAGCAACACTGCTCTAAGCCAGTTTAATTCACTAATCCACCAGAAATGGGTGGACAATTTGGAACTATCTTGCAGAAGAACCAGTGAGCCTGGAGCCAGGATGAAAGGAGGGAGAGCTGTCACACCACGGGGAGCAGGAGGAAGGACAGGGGGGAAGATGGAGCCATCAGGTTGGTTCAGATGCTGATGAAACCACAATCTTAAGTATTTGTTCCAGATTCACAAGTTCCCTGTGAGGCCCATGAAGGTACCAGAGGAGCTGTTTCTTCCTTCCCTCACACAAAGATAAGTTTATCCTGACAAAGTATTTTCTAGCAGCTGTCTGAGGAAGGGCTCTAGATATGTCTAGATGGGCACTCATCAGCACAACTGGAGACAGGAGAGAACCCAAGTCCTGCAATAAGGATGTAAATGGACCAATTCTGCCTTGACAGGGACAATCAGTGCTATCTATAATTCTTCCAGAAATCCCACTTAGTCTCCCTTCACTTCTCCAGAAATGTGTGGGTGCCCTATGGATCTTGTGCCACACTTGCCAGCCCTTGTGGGTGGTTAAACTCCCTGGCACCTCTAATGGCACTAGATGCCTGCGTTTATACAGTTCCCATTGTACATGTGACACAGAAGATTAGGGGAACTGAGTGTGACATTTTCAGTAGGTAATGCTACAGGGCTGATTTCTGAAAGTTGATTCGAACAAAACAAAAGATAGAAATTTCATTTTCTGCAAAGTCATTCCAAGCTGTTATGGATGAATCTTAGTCAGTCCAGCTCCCACATTCACGGGACTTTGCCTCTCACAGTGTTGAGCTCTTCCACTTCGGAATTATTTGGGGCATTTTTCTGGAGCACAGTTAGCTCAATTGACATTATAGCCACCACTGATCACTATATTACAGAACTAATGTTGTTTCCTTTACATTTAGGGTACTGACCCATCTTAAGGAAGGAGAATCATCTGACATGGTGCCAGACATCCATCAGGGTCCAGCTGCCCTTCATTCACCACTCCAGGGCACTTCCAAATATACCTTGCTCCAGAAGAGGCCAGCAGAGGTGTGCCTCACTGCCCTGCAAGGACCAGTAAAGGGTTTTATGTGATTAAAGGACGTTAATGTCACCCTAGGTATTTTCATTTTTCTAATTCCCTGGGAGATGCCAGTCTCATGTCTCTGTGGGAGACCACTGAAGGCTTTGCTGCACAGGGCGGGCCAGAGGAGTTAATCTGAATTAATGTAAAGTGGACAAATTCAAGTGTATTAATCTCTGTGTACAGACACACACTCAGAATTACTGTGACAGCAATTTGATTTTGTTGGCTTAAATTTGGAAGCAAAATGAATTAAAGTGAAATGAGGGACTCTTCAGTGCCCTGGAGGAGGTCACCCAGGAGTTCAACGAGGTCTGATTCGCTTGAACACCCCGGGGGCAGAGGAGGCTGCAAAATACTAACTGGGAGCTGAAAAGCAGTGACTGCTGTGGTGATGTTTTGCCTGCACAGAGGAAAGGAAGAAGAAAGGTGTGTCAATACAAGGGTTTTGCTCTGCCATTATCTTAGGATTAATACATACTCATAGAAACGGAAGGGTATTTTTATACTACAAATAGTCAATAATGATTGACTCTATTGGAAATCCACAGTGGGGCTTCTGCTGTCCTCCAACAGTAGGATTTGGTTTGGTATCAATTGACACTAATAACTCAAGAATAACACATAAGCATTTTTTTTTCAAAACAGCTACCTGATGATTAAACATGGAAGATGTGTCTTTCTACAGGGGAGGGAAATGAAAAAGCAGAAGTGGGTCTGAATCCATCTCCAGCAAAGCCACGCTGATCTGAGAGATCTCTCTGGCTGAGGCTTTACGTGAACTTGGGCATTTTCCTGATTCCCAAGCAGGTGAATTCAAGAAACCACTATGACTCATAAATGTTTACCCACCAATATTTCCTTAACCCCTGATGCAAGTTGATTAGAGAGTTTAGACGAGAGCAGCCAAAAGGTGTGGCTAGCTTCCATTATATGGTTACCATTATTAGTTTGAGCAGTGCTATTGTGCTTGAAAGGGAGGGTTTGAGTAACGTAATGTCATGCACTGAAATGTTGAGAAGGACAGTCCAGGTAAAGCACATCACTGGACAGAAATGGGAGAAGAGGTAATAAGGAAAAGGGCTCCACCCAGGCAGATGAAAAGCTGTCAGAGCTTATCATACGCTCCAAGAGGAATGAGGAAAGATAGACAAATGGAGCAGTTTATTGTGAAAATTCGCTTGAGAACTTCATTATAAGGACATTTTATTTATACAGTGATTATGTCTAAATGTCCTGTTCGTGAACGAAGCATCCATCATTTCTTCATTTTGTGACAAAAGATATCATGCCACTCTGTACACCTGGTTTTAATATTCTGTGCAATCTAATATCCTCAGCAGTCCTACCAAAAGAAGATGGTAGAACCTGGTAGGGGACAGAGGAGAGTGACTGAGGTGACCAAGGAAGGGCATGGAGTACCTCGCAGACAAGTTAAAGCTACAAAAATTACGACACTGATGCTTGGAAAAGACAAATGAGTGGGATATGGGATCCATGAGGGCCTCTGAAGTCATTTGTGGAATTGCAAAGATGAGAAGGAAACACTTGTTCACAGTTTCTTGCTGTAGAAGCATTTTGCATAAGATATATAACTATAGTGGTGAACAGATAAAGCAATTCAACTGTTGGTACTTAGCACAAGACCACATAATGTGATATAGCAGAAGTTCAGGGTAAAACTACTCCACTCAAAGCCCAGAGGACAAGAATCTCAAATACAGTATCTTTTTTAAGTTCACAATTAATAGATCAAAATACTTGGATTGCCTAGCAGTTCAGACTTCTCAGAGAAAGTTTCTGGGTTTTCATGAATACATTGAGTCCTGAAAAGAGTGGTACTGATGTAAAAGAATTGGAACAGACAACATGCACAGCTATCATAAAAATATTTTCCTTGCACTGAAATGGAAGAAGAGTTCTCATGTAAATTAATTGCAACGTGCTGTAAAAGTTCAATGGCCCTTTTCTCTCTCAGAAAGAACAGGAAACGCACACATCTTATGCTGCCTAATTGAAGCAGGTGGGGAGTCTGGAGCACACCAGTGAGTCTGTAGCCCAACTGTGCCCTGCTGCAGCCTGGGCAAAGCATAAACCTGGGCCACCCTTTCCAGGAAGAGTTTGTGCCAGACGTTGCTCAGGCATGAGGTCTCCTCAGGGTCCAAGCCTTCCAGAGAAAGAGAGGTAAGGATGCAGCCCTGCTTCCTTTCTCTGACTTATCAGATAATAGCAGTTATGTCAAGAGGAATATCTGCTGGGAAATGACAGCAGGGCACACTCCTGAGAAACCTTGCTAAGGGAACTGAGCCCACCAAGAGTTCAATTTTCTTGGTCTGTAGCAGCTGAATTAGGAGGTGACAGAATGAAGTGCAAAGCACTTTACCCCAGAACCTTTAACAACCACAGCTCCCCAGTACCATCTGCTTCACAGCTTGCCTAAACCTGATGCCTAAACCAAATATTTTTTGTTATGACACTGTCCTTTAGTGCAATTTGTTGGCTTGAAGTCCTTGTGTTGGAAGAGGCAGTAAACATAATGTTCACTCCCCTCCTCAGGCCATTCTGACTTTTATAGACCTCCACCATGCCCTCCCTTATCTCTTGTCATCTTCATAACCTGCCAGAACTCTGTTGTTCTCAGCATCTTTCCATCATTTGGGTCATCAAAGCTGTCCTCTCTGAACCTTTCCTGCTCCTCAGAAGCTTAGGCTTCCACTACCACAAGGGTTTTGGGAGGAAGGGACACCCTCCTTCACCAGTACCAGTGCAGCTAGACCACAAGCGAAGACATCTCCTACATTTCCGTATGCACAGCAAAGACAGAACCATGCACATGTTACACAACTGCAGGATGTGAGTCACAGCTGGTGTGGAAGAAGACCACAGTCAGAGAGACCACGACAGTGCTGTCCTCTTCTGTGGACCCACTCTCCAGCACCAGCAGCAGCATCTGTACCAAGCCCCACAGCAGCCATGTGGGCACCAGGATGCTTGGTTCCTCCATCCACAGGCAGTTGTGTGTGAGAGCAGGTGATGTACCTGCATACACTGTGGCACCTTACCCATCTCAGCAGCATGAAACCATGTCATCTGCCACAGGAAACTGAGCAACAGTTCCAGCATGAGTTACTCCAGTATGAGTTACAACAGGGACAAGGAGAAGGGCTGTACCACTGTGAAATCTATGGGCTGGAGCACATGGGACTACTTGGCAAAGCCTTCCCCCTATGACTGCAGTGGACCCACAGGTGCTCAGCCCCTTGCAGGTATGGATTCTGAGCACCCATGGGCATGAGTGCTATGTAGTCATGATGCTGCTTTGGGCACATTTCTGACTCCCTGACACAGACTCTTTGATTGCTCTGGGTTTTTTTTCCCCCTGACTTGCTGTGCTTAAGCACCAGGAAACAAACACAGCAAAGATCTGTTATCTCTGTAGCCCATGCTGTAAGCCCTACAACACTGGTATCTCCTCTCCCTCAAACCCACCCACTAAGGGGTTGCCTTTACAACAGGAATATTTGTAAATCTGCTGAAAGCACAAACCGTATTAGTCTTGAGAATACTGTCATTTTTGCAGACACAGATGCACTCTCTCATTTCATTTCCCTTATGTCATCAGCTTATCTCCAGTTTCACATCCAGTTTCTCACACCATCTTAAAACAATCCACTTCCCCTCTTACTCACAAGCCTAACAAAAAAGGTGCAAAATGAAGGCAGCCACATACAGGTCAACACTCACACAGAAGGAGGGACTTTAACCTGCTGCCAAATTTCTTATTTTGAGAAGGCAGTTGTGTTGCAAGTAAAACAATTTGCTAGGTCATGATCCACCTAATATGGTTGACAGAGGTGAGATTCATCTCTCCTAATGCCAGATGTTACAAATGCAGTCTCCCCATATTGTATTAGCTGATACCACCCAAGAGCTTTGCAATGCTTGAATTTGGTATCAAGTAGAAAAGACATCATAGAATGGTTTGGGTTAGAAGGGCCCTGGTTCCAACACCCCTGCCATGGGCAGGGACGTTTTCCACTAGAGCAGCTTGCTCAATGCCCCATCCAGCCTGGTCTTGAAAAATATGTTTGCGAGTATGGACCAGGCTGACCTGCCCTGTCAGGTGATCACTGACACCTTATCCATCTGCTCCACAGGCAAAGCTTCCACCATGTCCTTCACTTGGTCTTACTTAACAGAATCAAGTGTAGTTTACAAAGGCTTGTACCCGGATCCCCCAGTGCTGTTACATGAGTGCTTCCCAAGGGTTTGAAGGTATCATACAAAGAGATGTCTCTGCTTCATGTGCATCCCTTTCTCACTTTTATTTACAGAATGGGGAGACTGGGTTTTACATGGCTAGATTTCTTCCATGTGAATCAAAGAAATTTCTTCTCATTTGGATTCTTACAGCTTCCCATGCAGCTCAGACATAGATGTTTTGGTTTCCCTCTGTGATAAAATTCTGTATAAACCATTCAAAGAGTTGTGTCTACACAACTGTAGTTAAAAAAATTAAGTTGGTTTGGTTTCTTCCTCAACTGTGCTTTAGAAAAGAGAAATAAACATTTTTAGCAACTGTAATTCTTGGTATCCCATATAGATATGCTCTGTAGTTTTATTTAATCCACAACAAGTTTATTCATTTAAATTGAATCTGAAATCCTGTGGGTGGCATTTTTATGCTCATATGTCAGCAGATGCCTATTTTGCTTTTTTTACATCAACAGAAACAAGTTTATACAGAATTTTCTCAGCAGGGTCCATAATACAAATCCCACTTCTAGGCAAGTTCCCAAGCCTCAGCTGCTTGGTCACATGCACAAGGGAGTGTTTTGTGCTTTAAAACCTCACACAGCATCAGCCCACAATAATCTTTCATTCTGCTTTCCAGAATTCATCTTATTAGCTTCCTCTTTTCCCCCTGAGCCTAATTTTCTACAAACAAGTTGCTTTAAAATTAACATTACCCATAGAATTATTTGTATACCTTCTCCTCTTTTGCATGTCCAGGTATTGCATCCGTAATGCCATATGCTTCTTTATTTGTTTAAACATTATTCCATAGTATTGGCTTGAAAAGCCAAGCACAGCCATACATTTGAAATGCTTTTGCTGCAAGTTGGACTGAGCCCCTGATTATACATAATGATTTTCCTCCTTTTTCCTATTTTCTGCATCAAGCAGATGAATTCTTTCTATAAGAACTTGTGAAATGTTGACGACTTCTTTTTAAGTTGCATTGCCATTAATTCTGATTTTCTCAGCCTCATCTTTGTTTCTGTGTGTGCACAGTTATGGAGAATACTTAGTGCCAGAGCCTTGCGCAGCTCCACTGTTACTATTCCAGCCTCAGCTTCATGAGCATCACTTGAAGTATGTATCTTTATCAATTTATGGACAGCTGCCCCCCAATTTCCGTAATAGACATGGGGCTTCTAGGCATATCCACTGCTAATGGATTTGCAATTGCTCCATGTATTTTATCTGTACTGCTTTGCCTTCATAATACCGGTGGGATAATTCCTAAAGCAATTTTTATATTAGCTCCTTATTTAATTTTCTTCCTTGATGTCTCAAACCAGAATGAGACCAGAATGGTGATGTCTTCATATGGTTCTGCTTCAAAGCTGCATGCAGGTCTTAAACAGAAGATTACAGCAGTAACAGGCAGCAGTCTCTCTTCTTGATGTCCTAACACCATCCCTCCAGAAACCAAAATACAGCACAGGGCCAGATGCAGACAGCCTGTCTTCAACCTCCAGCATAGGTACTACAGTCCCTAAAATGCCCAGTCCCTCAAGCAGTGTAATTCAGAGCCCCTAAAATGACTCCTGATATGATGGATAAAGACTTCTCATGTGTGGTCCCACTTACCAATACAAAGTGTCATTCCATCATTTGATTTTTACCTGGAGGTAAATACTCCTCTGTGAACAGCTCTCTGCTCCATAACCTGGCCATGGAGCTGACCTGGGCTGGAAAACACCAACGCTGCCTCTGAACTGGCAACTCCTCACCCCTCAGTCTCCTCTTGTCTTTTGATTCAGCTGATTCAGGAATGAATTTTTAACCAAGCAATATTTTCAAATTATTACATTCACTTTTGGGCCTGGCAAACATCTTCAACAATAGCCACACTGGCACTTCTGAACATCTGATAACTTGGCGCAGGTTTAGACACCCCAGACAGCATTCAGCTCTCATTAGATCTTACAAACTACTCCATAACAGCTCACCTCACAAAGAAAATGATGGATAAATGTCACATTTTCTGAGAGCAAAGCAGCAAGTTGGAAGGGATTTTTCCTAGTGAGTGGTGCAGAAGGTCATTGCTTTGGTAGGGTCAACGCTAAAATTTTTTCACAAGTATTTCCATGACCAAGTTTATCTTGATTTGATCGTGGTTTAATGATTAGAGGTTTTATAAGGTATCATAGTCACCTTTTGTGTGTTTTGGTGTGCTTTTTTTTAATATCCTAAGCCATTGCAACAATATAACCTGAGAATCTCAGCTTTTTCCTAAATACTCCCCTCCACTTCTGGCATGCCTTGGCTACAGAGGAAAAACCCATCCACACGTGCAGCAAACCCATCCACAGGCTGAGAAATCAAGGAATGACTCAGAGTCTTACCTGTTGGAACACTCCACCCCTGGATGGTCTGCAGTTTCTAAAAGTTCCCACATAGCATGCAAATCAGTCCTAAGAGATCAGATCATTTGACATAGTTATAACAAAATACTCAGTCATAGCATTGAGAAAGGGAAGAAAATACAGTGTAAACTTCCATCTATGCTTATGCTAATGGGACTCAGTTTTTACCCTTGCAATGGCTGTTTTTCAGTTCTTGGCTTCCTTTTTGACTGTCAGCCCATTAAAATCATTGTGTGGTACAGCTTTTGTAGCACATATCAAGGCCAGGTACAAATATAAAATTGGACTATAACATGGAGTTTCCGCCAAGTAGGCTGGTATGTCGATACCCTTGTACACTGTGTGTTCAGACCAGTTTGAGTCAATAACAAACACGCAGCTTTATTTGAGGAAGTATTTTGTTGTTTTAGTGTGGAGCTATGAGAATTTTCCTTGTGCTTTTGGCAAGCATGCATTTACACAGTCATGATTTCAGGTGAAACCTGAGATCAGAATATGCAAAGCCAGACTGGTTCCTTTGTCTCCCTCTCTTATGAGGCATGGAAAAGACAGCAAACATCACCCAGCAAAGTCATCTTTCTGGATCTCACCCACCTTGCCCCAGTGAGTACCTCCTGGCTCCATGTTTGCACTCCACACCTTTTTTCATCATTCAAATCTCTTCCTAAGAAAGATGCTGCTGCTGTTGACCAAGCACAAGTATTTCACATCTCTCCGAATGGCTTCAGCAACTGCTATCTGCTTGTGAGAGTCTCTGTCTTAGCAAGAGCGATCATTCCTTAAAGACCCCACTTAAAATTGGGTGCCACCCTCTTAGGACTCATTCAGACCTATGCAGAGGGATAGTTCCTGACCCAAAAAGCTTAAAAACTTGAGAAAACTGAGTATGCTTCACAAAGTGCACTGTCCTATAAATAGACCCTGTTGCATGGTCTTCTCTTCATTAGCCTAGTTTTCATATCACTCATGTATAAAACTGATTTTGAGAATGAAAAGGTGGAAGAAAGAACTGTATTTACTGGGAAAGAAAAAAAATGAGCTCAAGAAAACAGGAGTTGGGTAACGTCACACAGATTGAGCCCAGACCACTCAACTCATGCTTTAGTGAACTAATGAGGCAACCCACAGCTCCAGACAGAGTCTTAGAAGAAAGCAGTGCAAAATGGAAACACCGGAAACATCACTGTGCCCCAAATGGGTCACAGTTTAATCCCTTAGAGATACCAGCAAGGAACAGTCAACCTTGGATGTGCTCCACAAGTGGTGGGACAATGGGGAGACTTTGCTTTGGAGTACCCAAAACCTGCCCCATGGGATTCCGACCCCAAACACCCTGACCCTTAATAGGGATAATTATAATGACCAGAAACCTGGTGGTCCTCGCTCTGCAAGATTTTGTTCTCTCATTTTGGGAGGGTGATCTTTAGCTGCCACACAGATCTGGAGGAAGCACATGTCTGAGCTCTCTCACAAAATCACAGAATGTCAGGGATTGGAAGGGACCTTGAAAGATCATCTAGTCCAATCCCCCTGCCAGAGCAGGAACACCTAGATCAGGTCACACAGGAACACGTCCAGGAGGGTTTTGAATATCTCCAGAGAAGGAGACTCCACAACCTCTCTGGGCAGCCCGTTCCAGTGTTCCGTCACCCTCATTGTGAAGAAGTTTTTCCTTATATTTAAGTGGAACCTCCTATGTTCCAGCTCACACCCATTGCCCCTTGTCCTGTCATTGGCTGTCACCGAGAAGAGCCTGGCTCCATCCTCCTGACACTCACCCTTTACGTATTTATGAACATTAATGAGGTCACCCCTCAGTCTCCTCTTCTCCAAGCTAAAGAGACCCAGCTCCCTCAGTTTTTCCTCATGTGGGAGATGCTCCACTCCCTTAATCATCTTTGTAGCCCTGCCCAGGACCCTCTCAAGCAATTCCCTGTCCTTCTTGAACTGAGGGGCCCAGAACTGGACACAACATTCCAGATGGGGTCTCACCAGGGCACAGTAGAGGGGGAGGAGAACCTCTCTTGACCTACTAACCACAAGTAGAACCTATTAATCACACCCCTTCTAATACACCCCAGGATGCCATTGGCCTTCTTGGCCACAAGGCCACAGTGCTGGCTCATGGTCATCCTGTTCTCTACCAGGACCCCCAGGTCCCTTTCCCCTACGCTGCTCTCCAACAGGTCAGTTCCCAACCTATACTGGTACCTGGGGTTGTCTTTGCCCAGATGCAAGACTCTACACTTGCCCGTGTCATATTTCATTGTTTATCCCCGCCCAGCTCTCCAGCCTGTCCAGGTCTCACTGGATGGTAGCATGGCCTTGTGGCGTGTCAGTCACTCCTCCCAGTTCTGCAGCAGCATCTTTTCCATACTGAAATCTCAAAGAATGAACAAGAGTGTTTTGGCCCCAGGGCTTTAATCCACAGTTTTACACCCAAACCAAGGGCTGAAGGGAGTTTATATATGGCCTACACTACCCTGTCCGCCTCTAAACACCAAATACACAGTCTGTTTGCAGGATGAACTCGTTTCACGGTATGAGTTTGATGTCTTCATTCCAATCACTGTCTCAAAGTATACTAAGAATATAGTAACCACGAAAGACAAAGATAAAAGGAGACGATTCTGTTTGTACAAGCCACTTCTATGTTCCTTTTATAATACTCTGCAAGACGTTAAAGCGCACAGTCCATGGAGCTCCATCCAGACTGTCAGAGAGCAATGGGGATACATATCTGCTGCCTCAAAGCACCCACTATGCAGGAAAAAAAAGAGCGTATGAGAGATGAAGCATCTCCCTAAGCTCTCTGTGATTTGACTCATTGTTTATTAGGAGGGTTTGGTTTGTAAATGTGAGGAAATATGCCTCCATTAAATTGTCTTTCCACACCAAACACATGCTGCACAAATTACAGCCCTTGTTAAACAAGGAGGCTCACTAACAGCTGTGTTGCTTCATGTCAGTTATTCCACACAAACTGAAGTTAGTAATAATACTTCCTATTCTGAACTGGCATAAGTTACAGTGGAGATGTCTCGTTATTGAATGCACTGAGACTGCCAGGATCAACAGAAACAACCAACCTCCTCACAGCATCAGCGCAGGTCAGTGAGGCACAGAAGCCAAATACTCTCTGATGCAGAAGCACATTTGTTGGCCTGCAAAGGAATTGCTCTATTTTAAGCAGCAAAAATCCACTGCATTGAGGACTTGCAAGTCACATAAAATAGGTGTCTAGGAATATAAATAAGAAAAAAAGAGAGGATGCAATTTTTGTGTTAGTTATCTCAATAAACATGAATTAAAATGGTTTTTTTCAAGAAATGTAGATAATTTTTTGTGAACGGTACTGTGTAGGCAGCTAGCCATGCTTTTCAATCTGAATTTAGATATTAATATAATAAAAAGATACTAACACATACTTGAGGCACATTAAAAACTAATTAATACATGACAAACCCAAGCAGCACTGTGATCACCACTGAAATTGGAAATGGAGCAGCTGTCAATCACCTCTGATATAACTTAATTACACCAGCACTTGAGCACATACAGACTTTGTTTTTCCCCAAATCCCTGTAAAATGCAGACCTGGATTGCTCTCATACAAGGTTTTAAATCGAGGGGTAGTTTATTAAACCACTTCACCCAGGAAATGGCATTACCTAAGACATTTATAGCTGTCTCCAAAAGCCTGCCTCTTCTCTTCTTTGTACAGTTCCTTTTCAAATAATTACCTGTTTCTTCATGAAAAAAATAGTGTATCTAAAAACACTGTTGCATTTAAACAAGAAAAATTGCCCCATTTGGAAAATTGGAGAAAAAATGGCAAAATGGACTTCAGATGGAATTGGAGAAAATTCAGGATCCCTGAGTTTTCACTCTCACCACAGCCACTCACAGAAATTTCTGTGTGCAAAAAGAAGCAACTGCGTGTAGGAACTTTAGCTCTCCAGACCTCAGTACTTGCAGGAGTCTCTGCAGGAAAGTCTGCTGGGAAAATGCTACACTTTATTTTAACTCCTCTGCCTTGTCCACCCCTAATGGATTTTATGAAAGATTTAACAAACCTTGTTCAACTGTCATTACATTTTCACACAAACACTGAACAGCTCGATGCTTTCTTTTTTGCAGAGGATAACCAATTAATGGCTTGCTTTCTGAGTAAAGAACTATTTGCAAGCAGAGGCTGGAGCCTGCCAGCTCTCTCCCTCCCCCCCAGAAGCAGCAGAGCCGCAGTTCCATTTGTTAGAGATCCATGTCCACCACAGCTATAGAAGCTCAGCTGCAGCATCAGGAACACCACACACAGCTCTAAGCACAATATTTACATTGAGAAGCCAAATATCCACTTACCAGAGGCTGGACAAAGCCAGCTACTAATGTGAAATTACATTTCTTTCCGAAAACTCTAAGCATTTCTCACTTTTCTAAAGTGCCTGTGCACCTACTGAAGCTTTCCATGATAAAGTCTTGACACTCAACACCTGCTAAGGTATTTGTATAAAAATGTGGGAAATGCCAGGTCAAGCTGTTGTCAGACAGAAACCCCACTGGGAGGTTAGTCTTCTGTATCCTGCCTGGATGTGCTAACCATGACACTAGGAAAAAATGAAAAGAAAAAGAAAACACAAGTCTCAGTCTCTCCTGAACTTGTTCTTCCGATTTGTATAAACTATAGTATATTCATGAGGCAGCCAGGGAAGGGATCCTCGAATCAGAGCAGACACTGCACATCCTGCAGTGCAGCAGCTGCAGGCTCACTGCCCTTGGCTGGCCTGAGTCCAGGCAGGGTCTCAGAGCCAGCAAAAAAACACATTCTCCAAAAGGAACAAAATGCAGAACAAAAAGAGCTTTGAACTCTGCAGCCGTGTCCCTTAGGCACTAGGCTGCCATGGTTCTGGATGGCCCAAAAATGTGGAAGCCCAGGAAGAGAATTTGCCAGCAGATGACATGAATCATAGAATGGTTTGGGCTGAAAGGGACCTTAAATATCATTTACTTCCAACCCCGTTGCCATGGGCATGGACACCTCCCACTTGACCAGGTTGCTCCAAGCCCCATCCAGCCTGGCTTTGAACACTTCCAGGGATGGACCATCCACAACTTCTCTGGACAACCTGTTCCAGTGCCTTACCACCCTCACAGTAAAGAATTTCATCCTAAGGTCCAATCTAAATCTCTCCTGTCTCAGTTTAAAACCCATTACCCTTCATCCTATCGCAACACTCCTTGATAAAGAGTCCCTCCCCATTCCTCCTGTAGGCCTCCTTTAGGTACTGGAAGGCTCCTATAAGATCTTGCCAGAGCCTTCTCTTCTCCAGGTTGAACAACTTCCTCATAGGAGAGGTGCTCCAGCCGTCTGATCATCTTGGTAGCCCTCCTCTGGTCCAACAGGTCTCTGGAAGACTTTGAGGGGTGGTCTTAATGTTTTCTATTTTATTTCTAGGTCAGCTGCTTCCAAAACCAGTTTGCTTGTAAGAAATATATAATCATCTTTATTTTTTCTGATGGCAATTCCCAGGACACTAGAGCTTTCCCATTGCACTCTGTTCCCTCTTGAGCTGGTTCTTAAGGGCACAATTCTCCAGATTCTTTTAACTGTAGGTTGTTTCCATAAAGTAAATCCATGTCTTGGGAATCCTTGAACCACTGCCTGCCTGCATCTCTCTTTCCAGAGCAACTGCAACCTCTGTACCTCCAAACCCCAGTAGTGATCTCCTTGGTATAGCAGAGATGACATATCTTGTTGAAGGCCAATATTACCTAGTCTGTTGTGGTTTTAAGAGCTCCAGCAGATATACGATACTGAGATAAATTAAGCCTTGAATCTTACCAGAAGTTGCCTGAATAACTCGGGCATGCAAGGGTCCTTAGAGACAGAGGTTAGCATGGTTGAAGCTAGCCCTTACATGTATACATCTGTGCCATCACAGCACTGACTGCAGCATCAACTTAAATAAAGCTAGTGGGTTTTTAACCCTTTATTCAAGCACACAGATGAAAAAAAAAAAAATCCCCGCTTTGGTTGACAGTAGGATAAAAAACCTGTAACCAGCACTAGGGTGCATTTTCTGCCCCCACCTTTGGAAACATCAAATTGTTTTGTCCTGTATCCTGCAATGCCAAATCCTTAGTGTTAACAGCAGCAGAGCAGGGCACATTCCCAGCAACATCCATTTAACCAAATATTTGCCAGAAAGACAGGACACAGTGCATTTTGTGTGTCTATTTAGAAATACTTTCTGCCAAAGAACCACTTCAAACCGTGCTATGCAAACACAGCTGCATTTGAAACTACCGGACACAGGAATTTAACAAGCTATTTTTGGAACAAGACGCTTTGCTTCTTTTATTGTTACAGATCACATTACCTGGGTTGCTCCGGGTGAACTCGCTCTTGTGGTTACCCTATTGGCTTTGGAGTTTTTCAGCAATCTCATATTTGGCACAATTAGAAAATAAATATGTCTTCATTTTGGTGTGATGGTATGAATCTCTGCTCTTTTCCTATAAAATAAAAGGAGACATTTGAGCACCACAATGGCATATATAGAACTGAAGTTGATGAATGCTGGTAGAGATCACTGTAATTAGGAAATCTCTTCATTTCTGCCCTTACATTTTTATTGAGGTCTTCATTCCCTATTCCGAAGTATCATTGCTCCAGGTATCACCCAGGTGACACAGACACAGCTCTGTTGTTCAGCAACTCAAGAAAACTGAAGGATTATCTAGAGTTAAAATCTTTTTGCCCTTTGCATCTCTCCAACAGAAAGACCAATTGATGCAGATGGTTACAGTCTCACTTTAGCACTTTGCCTCCCTGACCAGCTCCCACCAGGGTTTACGGCTGCTGCTCCATCAGGTGTGGGCACCACAGGGGTGGGATGGGGCAAAGCAACAGATCCCAACAGGCATCCCTCCCTGCAAGGATGCTCCCCATGGTGGACTCTGAACCCAAATGGTCTGGAGAAGAGGAAATTGGCCCCACAAATTTAATGCTGTTCCTCTTCCCTTAAAAAGCAGTGACTTCTACAGATCCATGCAGGAACATGTGTTTGCACCTCTAGACCCTGGAGGAGTGGCCAGGACTCATCTCCTTCAGATGCCATGGCAGCTTCACGGCTCTCTCCCTTGTTCTGTCACCAATGGCAAGGAGAGGACAGCTCATTTCTGCTGGCAAAGTGAAGAATATAACCTTGATCAGTTCGAGACTGAATGAAATGCCTCTTTTAAGCATAATTATTTTTTTTACCTTTCAAATTTAAACATAGACAAAATGTTTCACAGTGAATATATTTATTATATTATTCACAAAATATATTTAGATGCAATCAGCCAACAGTTCAACAAAAAAAATCTTGTTTCATTTACATTTTTTCAACAGGTAAACAATTTGTCCAAAATATGTCATTCAAATAGAGTGTCTCAGCTCTAGTCTTAAGCTTTATCTGGCTCATTTGCATCAGGAAGGGAATTTTCTCTTTAATTTTGTATTATGCCTTGTGTTGAAAAATATTAACTCCATTTCTCTAGAAAATAACACTTATCTGTGTTCTTTGAAGTGAGTGATAAAAACAAATTAGAGCTTGGTGCAGGCATCAATCTTTTTGCCATCCCACTCCTTGTACAGTACCGCAGGTTGGTTTGCAAATTTTTTAATCAAGCGAGGGTGAAATCTCTAGATAAATCTGAGCAGCAGAACACAGAAAATTTATTTTTTCCTGCTGTCTGTATTCATCCCAAGGAAGAGCCGCCAAAAGCAGGGCCCACGGCGCACACCTGGGAGAGGTACACGGCACAGCTGGAGGAGATGCGCACAGCCCGTCAGCCACATCTCCTCCTCCATAGCTGGCCACACAGATGTTAAAACTATTCCAAGTTTTCAGAGCTGGAGATGTCAGGCTGTAGAAATGAAATTCTACCCATTTCAGAATAAATAAAATATGATCAAAGGAAGGCCTTCAAATGATTTCTGTTTCCGAAGAAGGGCTCACAGCACTCTGAAATGAAACATCTGATACTCACAGGTAAAAATTGTCTCAATGGTATTTCTCCTACAACATCTCTTCAGCTATAATTGCCATAGCAAGGAATTATGAAGGAAGTACAATTAAAACACAGACTAGAGAATACCTGTGTGTGATGCTGTCTCATCCACAGATACTTTTTCACATGAGGACACTAAAAACATCCAAAGGGCATCTATCACATAACACCAGCAAGAGATCACATACATCTTGGCCAGCAGAACATGTTTTGTTCCAGAACCCACCAAAGTGGTGGGTTTCCCTCTGACTTTGCCCAAGGCAGGCAGGAGCCCAGGCTCACTGCAGATCATCCTATGGTTTGTGGCATGTGCAGGCTGGAACTGAGCTCAAAGCAAGAGCGAGGGAAGAGCCCGCAGCATCCTCCTAGGAGCAACACAAAACACAGAATATTATTTCTTACAAAGGAGGATCCTCAGTCCCTGCCTGTACTGGGCAAGTGAAAGAACAGCCCCATCCCTGCAGGAAACCCTGCCTTCTCCATCCCCTGCCAGACACCCTGTTGTCCCACACACCTTGGTTCCAACCACGCTCTCACTCTGGAAAGCTGTCTGCTGTCCTTTCTGGCCAACATAACATTGCACCTGAAATATACCCTACAAGCCCAACAGACAGCCCTACGTGGGGATGTTTTAATTATCATTTCCCACCCATTTTCATTATCTCACCCTGTCCCGGTGGGTGAGAGCCCGGCGCTGCCAGAGCTCAGCTTAACAGAGCTCTCACAACGGTTTTTCTTTCCCACCTCATCACTCACAATGTGACATTCAGGTAGGTAAATACACTTCAGAAAACTTCCGTGCTGAAAAAGCCCATTCTCACCTCAGCACCTAGTGGAAGCAAATATTATAGTATCGATATTGCCAATAGACCTTTGGCTGCAACTCAAGTCCCCAAACACATTTCTAGGCTTTCAGCACTGAATATCTGTTTCAATCACCTAAGAAAGCTGCCAGCACAATTTGCAATTGCAACTCAATATATTTCTAAAAGTTGAAAAGTTTTGTGTCTAACTTAAAACCATTACTTGAATTTTTTTTTTTTTTTTTGTTCAAGCTACATAAACTGCATTATTCTTCCAAGTTTCATCTCAGGTAGTTGCCTTTTTGGAAAAAGCCAGTGCCGTGCTCAAATAGCCTGTAAAACTAGGAACAGTTTTTCCAGAGTCTAATTCAGTGACTTTTCAACCTCTTCGCAGCAGATAATGAAAATCCATTTACAGAAATACCAGCACCCCGTACAACTCTCAAATACTTTGTAGAGAACTACGGCACCAGCATCAGAGGCAAAGCTTTGCGGGCAGCGGGTGTTAGGCAGGGATTGAACACTATGGGGAAGACAGTCACTTAAACATCACTCTTTTTGGCAAGCAAATACTAAACCCTCTAATTCTTTCTGCATTTCATTCACAGAAGGGCAACTCCATCCAGAATCTGCTAACACAGATAATACCAGTTAATGTTCCTGTGAGTAAAATCAACATAAAACCCATACTAAATCCCTCTGTCTACAACAGTCTAATGGGTTTTAAAGATATAGATTGTTATAGCATGACTATGTATCATATATTTGTTTTGGGGTTTAATTCCCATTAGTTTGCTATCAGAATAGTCTGATGAAAATATCAGCTCAACTCCAGAGCAGCCAGTTCACAGAATCACACCGAGAAGTTAAATATTTACAGTAAAAAAAAAAGGCAAATAAATGAGAGCAAAATGACATGAAGCTGAAGTCTGCAGAGACCACAGTAAATGTTCAAATTACAACGACAAAATACTGTTCATTAATCTGGAATCCTCAGTTCCATATTCAGAGTGTTTCAACCCAGCTTCATGCTTTGAGCATCCCACTGCTGTTCAACTTGGAAAACCTCAGCTCAATTTTGGTAACCTCCTTACTGCCTTCCTGAGTGCTTTCAGCCAAAGCTACTCAAAAGCTCCAAGGGCACCTCCCTGTCCTACTATTTTAAGAATGTCACACAGACTTCTCATCTTTTCACCTGTGTCTTTCTCCATTCTCATGAAATTTAGACATCTCAACTCTATTGTTCAGGAACTTCACGGATTTGCCCTTCAACACTACAAGATGATGGATGGAGGTAAGTTTTCCCTGTGATCCAGAGACAATATCACGCTTGAGTCTTGGACAACCACAAAAACCCAGTCTGTTTCTGACAATATTACTGTGACCTCTAGTTACTTAACGCAGTATCAGAGCAGCACATACCATTTGGTGTTCCCAGCATCACTGATGCTGGATCTTCTGCTTACATTTGCCAGAGATGCCTGTGTTTGCCTGAGATGTTTGCTTTACACTATCAGCATGGCCAGGAGCAGACCATACCATCGACTGTAACTTCATTAACTGCAATCAAAAGCTCCAGGGGCTCTGCTGCGCAGAAAGTCACTGGGGCACAGGAGTGCATATTGCCATGCCCAATAGCACCCTTCCTCTCCTTCAGCCTTGAACCCTTGGTCCAAAATGACTGTTGATAAAGGAGCAAGACCCTAAATCAAGCAGAACTCAGACCAGCAGCCTTTTGCTTACAAGGTTTACATAACACTGCAGGCAGCCAGCATAATATGTGGAAAGTGTCACCTGTGTTCAGAGATGCCATCATAAACCCAGCAAGAAGTGGAGTCACATACATGACCTTCAAACCAAGCATAATACATGTTTTGTGCCATCACAGTCACTTAACAAAATGCTCGTTTGTGTGTTTTGCTGCACCAGGCTGAGCCATCATAAATTGTTACACAAATAATTTCAATTGACTGTCCAAGGTATTTAAAGAAGTTGCAAGAGAAAGTTCTGGGGGGTGTGGGGAAGAAAAGGTTAGCCTCTCCTGCAGAAGTCAATTCTCCATTTCCTTAAAATAATTTGCATAATTTGAAAACAAGAGAAGGAGGAGCAGGACTGTGAATTGATGTTTTGTTGTATTTGCTGTTTGTGATACAAGTTACTTTTCTTTTTTTCATTGCTGAAAGTGACACAGAAAGTGTCAGAAAGTGATTCAGAAAGTTGTCCTGCTGCATAACTGGTGTCACAGATAACAAGAACTTCAGGGTTGCCTCCTGGAGCCATGTGACTGCACTCAATTATTACGTTCATGTTTTAGAAAACCTAGTCCTGGCCCATGATCTGAGCATAAATTGCTAATTCTCTGATCAAAGGCAAAAATCCCTCAACATAGTTTTCTCATATTTTGTGAATTTTTTTTAGGATGGCAAGACTCATGCTGGCTGGACACTTGAATGCTGCATCTCCAGTAGCACATGGAACAGTGACCACTTTGGCCAGTTTTAGTCACTTCATGAGAATTTGGTATCATCTGCCTTGAAATGAGGCAGCACCTAGCACAGAAAGTTGAACAGTTTTCACAGGATTATCAGGTTTAGATGTTCATTAGCTCCAAACTCTTTGCTCTGGTTTCTTCTTTGCTCTTCCATATTTCAGTATAGGAGTTTTAATGTAGTTAACAGTAGGACAAAAAAGAATTTTGGCTATGAGTTGATGTATTTAAGATTTGTCTCTTAAAAGTATCTGCCAGAAAGGGATGGTGTGGATCGCCTCGGGAAGGTGTGTGACAGGGTGATGAGGTAGGAGGCTTTTCTGCATTTCACACACAGGGAACCACCAGTCTCAGAGCATTTCCTCCAGAGGCATTTGACAGGAGAAATTTAGGAGCAGGGAAAGAGGGTAAAGAACAAAGAAACACATATGTGACACTATATATGCATGTTACACAGAGACATACACAACTTGCCTACCACCTTCACACAAAATTATCCATCAGACCCCTGGGTTTCAGCAGCAGGCAGCAACATTGCAGAGAGCTCTTCACAACAAAGATTCGTCTGTCCCTGCCATGCGGGATGCAGAACAACCTCCCAGTATCTTTCTGGGCAATTAAAGTTGTAAGTTCAGTCAAGTTTTCAAATCTCAAGCAAAGTCATTCCTTCAGGGCTCGGTGCATTTTTAGACACAGCCCAGTGCAGAGGCAGCACAAAGCTGAAAACGTCTCCTGGGGCACCTTCCTCCATTCATCTGCATTTGACCTCCTGCTGACACAAGCCTGGGAAGAGTTTTGGCAGTAACCCAGGGAAGAGGTAAATTGAGGGGAAAAGGTCTCCATCGCTTCCAGAGCATTGAAAATGTATTCTGCAGGTACCACACAAACATCATGGAGCCAGCTGCAAAACGTTCCCGACCTTGTTGTAATTCCTTAGAAATGCAGCCTTCAGGGGTGCTTTCTTTTTTTTTTTTAAATTATTAATAAGGCAGTATCTATACTGCTTGTAGCAAAGACACTGGTAGCCTATGCATTTTTATGTACAAATAAAATGGCACAATGAAGTCACAGTCATTTTCTGTCCCACTCAAGGCAAAGATAAGCCTGCAGCAAAATGACTTGCTACACAGCATGAGTCTATAGTTTTCAGAGTTAGGAGCTCTGTTTCTAAATATTAATATGATGCCCCAAACCTCAGAAGACCTTCATCCGTTTTCATTTGGTTTAAACATTCTCTCCTTCCTGCAAAATGGCAATCTCTGCCTGAAGCCTGCTCCCCACATCACCCGAGAAGCCGCTGAGCATTGAAGCCTCAATCCCATGAGTGACAGGCACAGCAACATAAATGAATTAATGGAGGATGTCTGTGCTGTTACAATAATAAATCCTGGAACTGCTACCCTGAATAAATACAGACCTGCAGCAGGAAGAAATTCTTCCCGAGTCTGACTTGCGCCTCAGCAATGCAGGTGAGCTGCTGGCAAACAGGTCTAATCTTTCCCCAGAGCTGTAATTAGCATAATGGATTCATGGTTACATAGAACCTTAGATTTGTTTGGAGAAGGGGAGAAAAAGTCTACCATGATCCTATTAACTGCATTCACTACTTAAAGAAATATCAGCATCTAGATCAGTGTTGGACACAGAGAGCTGTAGGTGGTTTCCCCTGCAGGTTTGTACATGCAGGACTGGGGGCATCCCTGGGACCGCCACCAAACCTGCCCCTTTTAGCACCACCAAAACCCTTCAATTCCTAAATATCCAAAGTCAACCATCCTCCAGTGCATTCCTTCCACCCCACTGTAGCTCACGGTTAACACAACAGAGGTGCAGAAAGATGAGGGTAATGAACTGCACCTCAAGCACCCAGACCCCTGCACTGCCTTCCACAATCATGACTGGGAAGTTCACAGCTACAGGAAACTGCAGTGTACCTTGAGGGTGGCAAAACGCAAAAGCACCTGCAAAGAGCAGCGCTTCTTAATTCCACAGTGCTGTGATGGTTTATTGGAGTCAGGCAATACAAGAGCAGCTCAACAACAGGGTGCAAGATTGCTCCAGTCACCTGCTCATTGTCCTCAGGTTGGAAATGTACCTAACCCCAGCTAGTCCTGATGAGCCGTGTGTTAATTGTGTTAGATTGGCTTATTAAACATGTCAGGGTGCTCAGGCACGCTGCTAAGACTTCCAGCCTCCACACGTTGCTGAATTCCTCTGAAGGAAGGGAACTCAACCTGCTGGGGAAATGGCAAAGACCTAAGATAAGCCTGATTTAAGCTAGCAGCTTTCTTGCAGCTTTACCTTGGCAGAAGGGAGCTCAGCAGAGCTGGCCCAAGGACCCAGCAAACACCAACTCCAGGAGAGCAAACACAGAGCTAATGCATCTGGGCTCCCTCCACTGCACCCACAGCAACAGAAATGCTCCAACAGCACCCCATCTCCTCTCACCTCTGTGAGAGGTTTTGCAGAGGTGAATCCTCACAGCCCCTTCGCGAGGCTGGTGATGACAGATTTGCATCTCACTGACAAGAAAAGAAGCACAGAAGCAACTTGCAAATGCCACTCAATTCCCTGGTCTAGAAAAATTAAACTTTATAGTGATTATAATTGGAAATATTTCAGTAACACAAATACCATGTAACAGGAGTCCACCAGGTAAGGAAAAAAAAAAAAACCCCAAACCCACTTCCTGCATTTTTTCCCTGCATGTAACCCTCCATGTCCACTAACACCTTGCAAGGCTTCTGCCAATCAGTCTTAATTTTTCTCATCTATGAAGAAAGACCAAGCCGGATGGGGCTTTGAGCAACCTGGTCTAGTGGGAGGTGTCCCTGCCCATGACAGGGGCATTGGAACTCCGTTATCTCTAAGGTCCCTTCCAACTCTAACTATTCTATGAAGCAATCCTTCCAAACGTAACAGCTACATACAGCTTTGAAGCTCTGACAGACTAAGTTATCAGAGCATACCTTCAGGAGACCCAGTTTCTTCTTATAGGGACAGTGCAGCTCTATCAGAGTCCTTCTGCTGGTTATTAAACACTCAAGTGGCCACAGCTGCCCAGTTGCCCAGCTGTCCCTTCCAGCCCTGGGTCCCTGCACAGACCTTTCTGAAGCCATCTCAAATGACAGGACCCCAAGATGTTCAGAAGCAGTTTGGGACGTTTTTCATCTCCATCCCTTCTCATCCAGCATGGCAAAGGCTCTGTGGGAGGGAAGGGGAGGAATGCAGCGAGGTACAAGCAGGAGCCCTGGCCAACAGACACAGCACAGCTCTGCCACAGGATAAAACCCTTCCCAAAGAGCTCTTATGTGCTGGAATAGCAACAGGGAGCAAGTCGCGGGTTTCACAGCAGAGCTGGAGCAAATGGAGTGGAAAGATCTACAAAAGTAATCCTACAAAAGCCCAGCAGTCTCAACATGGCAATGCAGCAGCCACAGTAATAAAATACCTCTGAGTCCCCTCAGTTGTATGGCACCATCTATTTCTACTCTTTTTTTTCTTTAATTTTTTTTCCCTGTGGTATCCAAAAAGCCCAGAGGTAGCCCATTGTCAGGCTCCTTCCCTTGAATCATCTCAGCAGCACTGCTAGTTGAGCTCAGCACAGACTAATTGATCCCAGAAGCAATTCTCAATTGATGTCATGGCAACTTTCTTCAGTGGCAGACCACATAGCACTTAAAAAACTAAACTGATCATCTAAATATTTTAAGAAATCCACCTGAGCTCTTCTCTACTCAAGCAAATGGAAATCTATTAAAGAGCATTAAAAACTCTTAAGGTTTTTTTCTTAAGGTCTAATAAGCTCTGAACACTAAGAATAATTTCTTCCTTTCTCCCCTCTTCTCACAAACTATTACCTGTCTGTATGTCTGACTGTTAGCCCAGAAAAAAACCAAAGCACAACCCAGAGCCCAGAGGACACCTGTATACAAATGACATAAAATAATCTGTCACACCGTGCCACCAGCTTGGCTTTGCAAGAAGCCAGCCAACACCCACCCCACTGCGAGAGCAGCAGAGAAACCAGTATGGGGTGGTCCAAAGGGGAAGAATACAGGGATAAACAGTCTCCTTTGGGGGACACCTGCTTGGGCTGCACTGCTGAAGTGGTCCTGGGGTCCCTTTTAAGTGCAAAGGGAGCAATAGTCTTTGCTCCATGGATATAGGGAGCCTGACTTCATCAGGCACACACGGAGGTTGGCAGCTGGGCTGTTTGCGCAGTACAAACTGGTCTTTGAGAAAAGGCAGTCAGCCAGACAGGGATATGGGCTGCCAGTCACACCACAACGATGTCCCCCAGGGTCCTCAGCAGACAGCTGGAGACCACTGCTGCAGACACCACACCGAAAGACAGTGAGAAGCCACTGCTGCCCTGTAAGAGCTTGTGAAGATGAAGTAAAAGTGAGAAGCCAAGCCAGGAGCTGCAGTTGGAAACTTAACACCTTCACAACAAGCTCATCCACTCTCTGCAGATGGAGATGCAGGCAGGAATAGGGGTAGGAAGGGAGAAGGACTGTTTAAAGAACATTTGCCTAAAATCAAGAGTTTCTGGGCAGCTGCTCTCCCTCCTAACCCAGGAGGAGTGGACACAACAGCACTTCTCTGCAATAGACTGATCTCTCGCTTTTTTAAATGCAAGACTGCTCTCTGTCGGAGAAACCCTGCCTGCTGTTTGCATCCTATGAAAACCCTCTCAGGCAGCAATCAGTACTTCTCCAGTAGCAGCAGGAAAGTGGTACCACTGGCTGTGAGTTAAAATTAGTTTATGAAAAGTAATGGTTTGTGCTGCATACTAAGAAAGCATTATCTAGATTTTTCCCTTGATAAACAAAGCAGCTGTCCTGCCCAAATCAGAGCAAGGACTATAAACAATTCTTCTACATGGAATGCTGATTTTTAAGTATATATATATATTTATTTATTTGTAATTGTGGGCTACAGAGTTTCTTTCCATAATATCCAGCTATTTATATTAATTATAGAATCACAGAATCTTGGACTCAATGAGTAAGTTTTGGATGGAAGGGATCTTTAAAGGTTATCTGTAAGCATTCCAGTTACAGCAAAGAAGAGCATACACCTTCGGAGTAACGGCGGACCTGGTTCAGGGCAGGGATTGAGCGCCCAACAGACATCTCTGCTGCAGGAAAAAAGGGTCCATCGCACACATACAGGCATCTCAGACCCATGAAGTTCAGAAAGTTCCCTTCTGTGAAGTTCCCCTTCCATCCAGGACCACTTGTAAAACTTTCCCAACCAGTTCCACTTTTGCTGGTCTACAGTGCAAGGTTATACAAAGCCCACGGAGGTGTCCACACGCTGCTTCGCACAGACATCTCCTTCGGCACAAGCTGATGGACCCTGGTGTCTCTCATTCACTGCCCTCAGTGGGTCCCATAAACCAGGGCTGCACCTCACTTCAAGCTTAGCAACATCCCCAGGAGCTGCTGGCTCCATCAACTCAGTCCACAGGCTTGATGTAGATGAATTCATTATTTTGATGCACAAACTCAAGTCACAAATAATCTCCAGACCATCCTGTCCAGAGGAACTGACTGTGTTTTATTTTATCTTGCTTCACTCATACCCCACAGCACCTTCACCTCCTGTACAGCAAGCCTGAAGACAAACCTAGAAAGCATTGCAATTACAGATCCTGTCATCTCGTTTATAATGGATTTGAGATGCATCTGCTCTGAAGAGTTGGAATGAAAACACAATTATCTCCTCCCCTCTTCCAAAACATTATCACATGTGTGTTACCATGGATAAACCTTCAGTTTCGTCACTGACATCTATTCAGTCCCCTTGGGATATAGTCTGTATAACTGTAAAAATCAGGTCTCTAGGAAGAGGGCAAGAAATGTTGGTCCCATGAAAAAAATGAGTCAACAATTTATATTTGTTAAGCCAAAGAAAACTGACATATGGAAATTCAGCTAATAATACTTTATCAGGTTGCCCTGGAAGCAAGTGCCACGGAAAAGAGCTCTCTGGTAATTCATGAGGTAAGAAATACAGAGACAGCTCAAACTGAAGGTCAGGATCAATGCAGAGTAAAAAGTGCAAGGAACACTATAAAAACTAAACTTCATCTGGCTTCTGCATATAAATCACAATTTATTTCTGCATCAAATGACTATGCTAACACTGTCAGACTTGCCAGGCATCTGAGGGACTACCAGGTCCAAGAGGGAAGATTGCTCCATGTTGACTTTCTACCTACGCACATTAAAAAGACACTTCAAACTCACTCTTCTACCCTCCCAAACACATTAAAAAAATCTTATGTAAACAAAATTGGGCTAAAACCACATTCCTCCTCTTGTTTCCAAGGTGTCTCGGGCCCAGGCCTCTCGGGTTGCTCAGAAAGTCCCACACAGTTACTCAGCACTAAGCTTTCCAGAGCTGGACTAGAGTCCTCCAGGAAGACTGAGTTAGAGTTAAGTCTGCCCTTGTCAGGTTTACAGCAAAAAACCAAGACGCAAACCAGTTGCATGTAAGGAGCAAGAGAGACCTATACCCCGTCCTTCTCTCAGATGTTCCTGGCTCTGCTTCAAAGGCCAGAATTTGGCCAGCCTGGAGCTAATGCTTAACCTAAAAGACACTGGTGTATATAGCAATGCTTATGGAATAAACAAGTTAATTACAACTGATGAATGTCATTCGTTGCATCAATATTTGTCAAAGGCTTAGTCCTATTATTTAAATAGTTTTATAAACATGTATGCAGTATTCTGCAAGTAACTTTTTCACCAAGTCTGTTTTCTGAAGTCTCTTTAACCAGTAAGGAGAGCTCCGCCTGCTAACTCTATAAAACTGCCTTATTTTAGGAGTGTTCACTAGCAAAGAACAGTCACTTGAACAATACTTTTAATAAAATTAAATTAAATTTAAAAAAAAAACCACTATTTTTTTTTGCTTAAAGTCAAGACAGTAACAAGAGAAGTGCTGAAACCGACAGGGCAAGACATTTATGTGTCTAGAAACCTCAGCCTGGTAAGTCCTAGTGTGTCATTCACACTGTACAGTCCAGTTAAACAAACATACAAATTCAGAATGATGGAAATCATCACTCATTTTCAAAATGTGTTTTGTTTTTATACATCAGGTGAAAATACAATCCAGGCCAATTCATGTTGGTTGTTTGAAGGAGATCAGAGAGACAGAAGAATAAGCCACGAGAGTACTACGATTCCATACTCTCTAATTTTATTTCCACTTAATTCTTCCCACTGTTTCTAAATCTCCCTCTTCCCAGGACTGGGTTCTCTGCTGTCCTGCAGCCTTTGAAGAAGCACATTTATAAACAGAAGGAACAGAACGGTGTCTTCTCAAGCCAAATCACTCCAGAGCCCACGTCTGAATTCAGCAGCTGCTTCTCAGATAACTCACAGACATTTAATGCTACCAACGTGTGCAGCACTACCCTTCAGACAGATCACAGAAGCGGCAAACTCAGGGCCAGGGTAAAAGCCCACCTGTACGTACTGTGACAAAAACCAATTAACAGAGGTCCCACCCACACCCATATAGGGGTTTGGTTTTTTTTACTCAATACCTGCAATGAAAAAAAGCTTTCAGCTTCCCACAGGCTTTAAAAAGAGGAAAATCCCACGTGAACATTATCAACAACAGGAAACACGTATTCAGAGAATCGAGGTTAGATTCTGCATGTGTGCGACAAGCGCAGCATGAAGCACCCAAGAGGGATGTGCCCCCAGCCATGGGCAAAAAGCTGAGGCTGCAGCATGAAAAACCACAGGAAACAAAACATCGGGAAGAAAATGGATATAACTGGAAACACAACAGATTCTTCTGTCTCTAGAAGGGAAGCAAGCAAAAGCTACAGCCCCGGAAAAAACAGGCAAAGTCCTACGATGGTAAAGCCACAAAACAACTAAACTCTTATCACTTCCAAACAAAATGGCAAACAGGTTGAAGGAAGACAAACACAGAAACCACTGTTCTCAGGTGATATTATCATTGAGTCATACAACGCAGAAGCAACTCGGAAGACACAATGGAACAGGCTGTGAAAGCCTTGCAAGAGATCTCTTAACAGTTTCTCACAATGGTATTTTTTTTTTTAGCTAGGATGTTTCCTAAAGGCATATTGTGTGTGTGTGTGTGTGAAACCCAAACACAATAGGACAGAATCGTGAATAAAAAAGTATCCACCTCTGAGGTTAGGAAGTCAGGTTAGCTGCCCAGCAACCACCAAAAAACTTTCCTGCACTTATCTACATGACAGAGCCACCAAGCAAAACTCACGACCAGCAGAGTCACAGCCAAAGCAGCACCGTGCCTTCCTCATCAGCAAAACTCACACCCAGAGCTCGAGGCCATAGAAGCCATTCAGTGCTGTTGGATGAGGGAGGCAGTAGATCCCCCCCCCCAGGCCTGCAAGTACATCACATCAACAGCTTCTAAGTTGCTGGGGCCACAAGCCTCCCTGCTACCATTCTCAGGAGCATCACCCTCCCATTCTGTAGCGTTTGATCACCCCCCAACTACTCTGTCCACTCTCTCCTCCTCAGAGGTCTGAGTCCTCAGCACTTCGCTGCTGCTCTGGGCTTTATCCTCAGCCTTCTCCTTATCACTAAGCTTTCATGTCACCAGTTCATTGGCTTCCACAAAGCAGTTGGGACCACACAAGCACCACATGGTCTAACGCTGGTTGTTCGGTAGCGATGAACTGTAGTTTTACCAAAGTGTGTTGTGTTGTATGTACTGCCTGTATGTTCTGCTGTACTAGTGTTCTCCAAACCCACAATTTGAATTCTGTCTAGCATTCACCACCACACTACTTAAAAACAAGTGTATAAAACCCATGTATGCATTTTATAGCCAGAAGCACGGAATAATTGAAGTCGGAAAGGTCCTCAGGTGGTCTGTAGTCCAACTTCCAGCTCCGAGCAAGGTCAGCTGTGAGATTAAAGTTGCTCAGGGCTTTATCCAGTCTGTTTTTGAAAACCTCCACAGATGGAGGCTGCACACCACCTCTGTGCAGCCTGTTCCAGTCCCTGACTGTCTTAATTGAGAAAAAAGCTTATCCTTATATCCTTTGCAGGGAAAGAAAACCCCAACAGATAAGCAATTTTACAAAGTTATATTACTGTAGTACAGAAATGTCTTAGGAGAAAACACAGGTCACCTGTGCACCTATTCTGAGGTTCTCTCACAATTCTGCTCAAAAAAACCCGTTGTTCCACATCTGAGTGGTTGGGAGGCTGGAGGGGAAAGCAAAGGATGGAGAGGAGGGAGCCTAGAGATGCAGGACAAAGACCCATAATGTAAAGAGACAACAATTAAACAAATTGTGTCTCCATTAATTTTCAGGAATCCAACATCAGTATTCATTTGAACCATCATGAACCAATGCCTCCATTATCCTCTTCACATAGCAGTGCTCCGGCCTCACTTCTGTGAGGCTGTGCAGAACCACCTAACAACAGAACCAAGGATGCAAGGAGTAACCTGCACCCCTAAAGCTCAAGTTCCTGAAGACAGACAGGAGTTTGCAGCCCTGTGTACATCAGCTCCATGTGTATGAGACGGAACCCCAAGCTACACACCTCATTGCAGTCCCAGAAGTACTTCATGTCTCCCAGATCAGCTCATTTCCTAAAGCCTGCCCAGTTCCAGCTCACCAGAAGGCCAGAAAGCCCACTTTCAAAAGGCATCTTGTACTAGGTTCCTAAGCAAGTGATCTTGACCTCAGTCACCCCATGCCTTCTAAAAGAAGCATTAAAAAAGCTCGGGTTTGTTCCAGGGGATGGGAGGGAAAACTAATATTAGCTTTAAATGCTGAACAATAAAACCAGACAAATTGCAACTATAGTCCAAAAGGAGTCTTAAGGTCTATAACAATGACAAAGCCAGAGGCAAGAATTTGGGGTATTCAAGTGGAACAAAAGGTCTTGGGGTGGAAAAAGAATTAATATATATACTTACATACACATTCACAAGAAGATCTGAGACAGAATAAAAGAAGTTTTAAACCCACACAACCTAATCTAGTTGAAGATGTCCCTGCTTATTGCAGGGAGAATCAGACTAGATGATGATTAAAAGTTCCTTCCAACCCAAAATAATTCGTGAAACACAAGAAGGAGAGTTTAAGGCTTCTTTCACCATCTAGGATTGTATTTCTTTTTTCTACTGTAATCAAAGTGAGACTCACGGCAGTTACACTGCCAAGATGAATCCTCAGCCTGGGTTACTTTAAAAGTAATTAATAAATAGACATTTTGGTCTCATTTCTTCCAGGTTCCCAGTCAAAAATGTCTTCAGTCAAAGAAAATGGGTAAGACACCATATCCGCACGTGCCTTCACATATTCAGCATCAAACACTACAGGTTTAAACTGTGGCTTGAAGGAGACAGCTCTTAAGACCATTCTCTTGTACTTTGTCTTCTCCTTAGGGGTTAAGCATATGGCACAGAAAAGACTACCCTAAAATAAGGAGTTTTCATAGATAAAGCTGCATTTCTGCAGAATTGCATGCATACAGGAAAGAGAAACTTGGATGACGTTTGGGGCTCTTGAGCACTACAAGGACAGTGACATTTTAGTACTGCACCCAAGAAGAAAACTACTGCATGTGAAGGATTCTGCACATGGTTTGACCTACACCACAGTTTATTTGTAAACATTTGTTACATGTGCCAATAATTTAACTGAACAGACTTTGTACAATTCCATGTATAATATTAACAATGTCACACTTGAAGAGCCCAACTGTATTCAGTTACAGTCGTACTTTAAAACCTTCAAAATACAAACCACTTGAAACACTGAACAACAAAATAAAGGAAAATTTGAGAACAATGAGAAAAAAGAAAAACTGTGAAATAATAACTCACGATCAAAAAACCTGAAAACAAACATAACACACTTTCTAGTTGGCTCCTGAACAGCTTCAGGTATATCCATCTAGACTGACTACTAGTCAGGCTGTGCCAGAGCACAAAAACCAACCCCTCTTCTGCAAGTTAAAAGTCTTGCTGAAGATAGAAACTTAAAACAGCTTTACAATGTGCAATGCATGTGTTTTCCCCCACAGTCAATAAAACTACCTGAAGAAAAGAAACTGATTTAATTTGTCTTTATTTGCAATACAATATAAAATAGATTCTTTTGGTATGAAGATCTTTGAGATCTTTTCTTCTTTTTACACCATATTTAAAACAGAAGTCACATACTTTGAGTAAAGCCTCTGGACCATCCCAAGCACTGGAGCTGTAGTCGAGGTTCAGGTGTCTTACGGACTTCTTTGGTTGCAATCTCTTCACTAAACTTCAGATACGTAGACCTGAACATTTAAGCTCCTAAACTAGTGTTGAAGCGCCTAAATTAGACTGGCTTGAGTTCTAAAACACTACAACATATCTGGAATTCTCAGCATTAACTGTAAGATTTATGGGTATTAAACAACTCTGAAGAACAGGCTACTTTTGCTTAGAAGCTTCACTTTTAACAACCTAATAACAAAGGGTATCCTTCACTTAGTAACACTGAAGAACAGGCAGTGAGAACAAGAAAATTTTCATCCATTTTCAAACTCCCATACAACTGGTGCTATCATCACTTTACATACTGGTATAGACAGCACATGGCAAAATTCGATACAATACGCCAAACTAGCTCATCTACTACAGCTCACTGTAGCACTTAAAGTAACACCTATAGTACTGAAAGTGTTAAGCCATCGCCTACCGCTTAGTTCCTCTACAGTGTTAGATATTGGCTTAACCTCCACAGAACAATTCTCACAGTAAATGCTTCCTCCACCACTTCTAGCAGATTGACATCCAATTCCATTTTTCATTTCTTTCGAAGGAGATAAGGCAACTTAATTGAAAACGCTACGGAGAGTATGCACATCCAGTGCAAAAGTCACTGTAGTGTAAATGATCAACTTCACACAGATAACCCAGCTCAGTTAATATATGCAGAATACTATGGTCAGCTGCTGTTGGTAAAATACAGAACTAAAATAGATGTAAGAAAGCAGCACTGAGCAAAGTGAAGTACTACAGACTTCCAGTTTCTTAGAGCGCAAGTCCCACGCTTACACTCTAGGAATGTATACAAAGCAAAGGAAAAAAAAAGAATGGAGTTTTCACAGTTGTAACTGAAGCCACTGCATTATCCTGTTGTGGTATGTTTGTCCTTTTCAATTTATTTTTAATTACAGCCACACAGAACAGGATACAAACCCAAACGTTGCCATTTTTCTCCTTGCTGTTGTCCAGCACCATCTATGCCACAGATTCTTAGTCCATTAGGTGCTGTGGACTAGTAATGACAGGATGGTTAAGTCTCATTTTTAATTAGGACTGTTCAAAACAAGGCAGTTCCAGTAACGAAGAGCTGGCAAAGTACTTCAGACAGCTGCATTAAAAGTCTTAACACTTTACATCTCTCGTTCTCCTCGCATGCTAAATTGGACAGACTTCTTTTAAGCTGGCAAAAAGTTAACATCTAACATAAACAAAGTGAAATCATGCTATATAAAATCATCCCCTACAAATAGAGCCAGAACATGATTTTAGATGAAACAGCTTACTGTTAATGTTTAACATAATCAACAGCTGTTCAAGGAAAAATGATTCAGAAGTCTGTGCCTACACATCCTCTGCTGTTATGTTCCTTTGCTAATGACTGCCATGTGAAAAATCAAAAGCTTTGCTCTTTCAAATATTAATCAACAAGACAGACCTAGTTATCTACTTTATATTCAGCCTACACCAGGAGTTTTCCCACAGTAACCATCGCCAGCTTCAAATAACAATGAGGGACAAACTCCCAGCGTGATCAAGTCTCAGACGCTTCTGGTTTCATACAAAGAACAAGGTGAATCTTATCATGAAGAACCTCACAAACTGAGCTGCTCACTTCAGCCCTTCCATAATTCCACACCTCCACTGAATTCTGCCAGAGATGAAAGTGCACCATTTATCTTCAAAGCGACCTTAAGCCATCAGGAGGCCTTTAAGTCTCGCACTAACTCAGCCTCCTGTGAGCACCCAATCTCTTCCCATTGTACTCATTTGTCAAGGCCTCAGTGTTAAGCTGAACTACGGAATTCAACAAGTCTTAATGCCCCATATCATCATGATACTTTTGTTTTTTTAAACAGTAGGTATCAGTGAGCTTTCAGAGGAAGAGCCAAATCTCTTACTATACAGAAAGGTTTTCAGTAATACAGTACAAAACTAAACAGAATTTATGTTTGAGTAACGGACATAGAAAACTACTATTGCCATTTTGTGGTGACAGCATAGAAATTTAACAATCATCAGAAAGCCTAGAAAGGGCATGTTTAGTTATAAAAGAAAGATTGTCTCAAGATAAAAATAGGGCTGACAGCTAAAAAGCTCTCTGTTGCAGCAAGATATGCAGTAATGAGTAACAAGTTCTAGACAGTTTAAGCACTTCCCCAATACTGCAACACAACACGGTTTTGTAACACTACTTTTACATGGGTTATGCTGCAGCAGCGGTACACTTCTTAGTGGTTGGCACTAGGAATTAACCATAATAGAAGAAAGGCATTCAGTGATCAATGCATGAGAATCCCTATTTGACCTGTTCCTTAGGTGTGGTTGAAAAAAACTGAGGAAGGAGACCACCCGTTCCATTCAGATAATACACCTTCTTTGAACATGAGATTCTTGGCGGGAAGTGGAACACCCATGTCTGCAGAAAGAGGCTGCAAAAGTGAACTTGAAGAACCAGCATCATGGAGCTGATCCAGTGTTGAAATACCTTCCTAAAAGCAAAAGGAAGAGAAAATAGAGTCTTAAGAACAAATAAAAAAGACAAACAGTGAAGGATTTAACAAGTAGAATATAACAGACTAATCCAATCTGCAAATATACATAATGTTCCTGAAGTGTGTTACTTTAATCTGATAAATACTAAATCATTATGGAAGTAAAGCCAGAAGAAACAAGAGGAAGCCTGAAATAAACATACAGCTGCCTCAGATGCATCTGGGGATGCATAATTTGGCTTCTAAGAAATCTTCAGGAAAGTCTGAGGTTTAAAATTGAAGGAAAGACCTAGCAAAATGTATGTAAAAATATAAAATCTTCAGAACAAGTACCATGCTACTATTTATCCCATACTGTGCTAAGAGCTACGCGTATATTTGGAGGCACTGGTTTGACTGTATTTTGAGTGGATTTATTTCCCAGCAGTTTGGTTTTCTCAGCTTAAAAGACAAATCACGTCAGCACCATCTTTTTTTCCTCTCTATGCAGATCACCACCAAGAAAAGCGTATCTTGGAGGTAACATCTAAGAGATTAGGACAGGAGTCACCTCAGATTGTTTGACAGATGATTTCAAGGCTTCTCACCTACTGGGAATTCCCAATGTTTTCATGAGGAATTGGTTTCAGGGTCACACCATGCATAACACTACCTCCTTAAGTAACCTGCATATTTCTTACCTTATTGATACTTTTCTCTAAAATGCTGTATTTTCATAAGGTAAGAAGTTAAATAGATTCCATGTTACACATGGACATGCCTTGGCAGCACAGATTTCCATGCAGAATTATAGCAGGCTGCAGACCTGGCATTCCTCCTTGCTTGCTACACAAGACCCCTTTTCTCTATCTTTGTTCTTAAAAAAAAAATCCTCCCACAGTAGGCAGTTTTACATATTTACATTCATTCAAGTTCTAGAGGCTCTTAGGACAAGTGCAAAAAGTAACAGGTATGAAATACATGTTAATGTGTTTTATTTTTTTCCTAAGGGAACACAGTTGACTCAAGATGCAGATAAAGTCTCAAAAGATTAGCACATCCATAGTTTGCAGTCAATCACCCTAATAATGGACCCATCCAAGTAACCAGCAGATTAGGCTGTGTTATAGCACAGGAGTGAAAAACAATTTCGCTGGGCAAATCCCATAAAATACAATAAAACTCATTACACACAAGACGCAACCACAGAAAAAAAAGTATTAAAAAAGGCAGGGAAGCACTACTCACTCTCTGCTACCAGTAGAATGAGGTTGATAGCGCTCTTAATATAGTTACCATTTAAAGAAAAAACAACTAAAACCGTGTATGTTTCCATATAGCCAAGAATGGCAAGCAAGAGGGCAAAAAAGGATGACAGACCAGGGAGAATTATTTACATCTGGATTATTACTCCTTACCTGGAATGAATGAACAAAATTAAGGACCTGAAGAGACAGCTTTCTACTGGAATGTAGGAGTTTTTGAAGGCTGTCAAAAAACAAGAGAAGAAGGTATGTCCAAGATATGCCATTTTTTTTCTAGTAAAGTACCACCACAGTAACTTGCTTACAAGTAACTCTAGTAGTAATGTCATGTAAGTAAGATAAAAGCTTTCACACAGAAAGCTTGACAATATTGTCATCACTAAAGAGGTGCTTGACTCATCTTAGTCAGCTAAATGGTATTTTCCCTATCACTTACACCATACTGAAGTGAAAGCATCACAATTGAAAAATGCTGCTTTACGTAAGACACATTAATATATTAGACTTCATCATGTCTCATTCTTATCTAGATCAGTCTGGTGACATGACTTCCAAGAAGTAGATTAGCAACACACTGTTAAAAAGCAGGTCAACTACTTTAATAAAATCCTAAAGCCGTGTTTTCAAGCAGCCTAATTTTAATGGTCTCCAGAACCATGCCCTAGAAAAAAAAAAACCAACAAACAAACCACAAACAAAAAAGCAAGCGCAAGAATCCCATTGTTAAAAAAGTATCTTTCATAAAGAAAAGCTACAGTAAAAATCAGAACTTGATCATAAGCCACGATTAAGCTCAGCAAATAAGATGCCAATAGGGAAGAAAATTTCCACAGGAGTTAAATGCATTTTACATCAAAGCATTACCAGTGAGCTTCGCCTGGAATGGGAGTAGGCAGGTTAGGAAGAAAGGAAGCCTGTGCTAAGCTAGGAAGAGGAAATGAGTGGCAAGTCACACAGATGTACTTTCTTTCATGATCTGTTCATAAACAGGTTACTACAAAGAATTCATTTTCACACTGCAGAAACTACAATAAGCCAAATCTTAATCTTAGCACAACTAAGGACTCTTAGGTTACACATTATAGCTGGTACCTATGAGCCAAAAAGCAACGAATTTTCACACTAGAATTAGGTACTCTATGAAACTTAGCTCCGTTCTACTCCTATAGTCATCAAGTTGCAGGTGTCATTTTTGCTGAAGCTCTGGACATAACACATACAACCTGTTAAACCTGTAGCTGATAAGTTACAGCTCACCTTTCTTTTCTACACAATCCGTGAGTAGCAATTTTTCTGCAGACTTTCTGATTCAACTCAGAGCTGAAGAGTGGAATGCCAAAGCATAATTCCAGGGGAACCCACTCCAGTTCTGTTGTAGGAACTAGAAAAAGAAAACCGAGAGACAATCAAATTTTAAGAAAAGGCAAAGCAAGAACATTGATCCCAGAACCACTCATCTCAGATCAGTCTCCACTGGAACATTCATACTTTTTAAGATAGTTCTACTGAACTGCTCAAAGATTTAAGGGAATCTGAATTGTAAGAAGGAAGAACAGTTAGTGCTGCTTATTGTCCGGGACAATACACGCAAAGAGCAATGTGTTCAGATCCTTAAAATGAAGATATCTCAATTGCACTGAAAATGTGTAGCACAAGCCATTTGGCATGGTTTTACCTTCAAGGCTTTGCTTGACTGCAGAATCCGTTGGAGTTTCTTCTATTACCATCTCAAATGATTCTGTGCTCCCATTCACATCAGATCCCAATACTAGTTCAGCCTCTCCTAAAGGTAAAGTAATTCTTACATGAACATGCAGGTGAATGTAAGTTTATTTACCAGCTGATGTAAGAAACGTAACACAAGTTTTGCCTAAGACTATATGGCTATAAAACTGGAGAAAGTGATGGGGAAAAACATTCGTCCTGAAATGAATTAGATCCTAAGAGTCACTTAGGGATCCTCAACACATTTATCAAAGATCAAGTTCTGGCATGTAAGAATGACAAATTTTACTTTTAATATTTTGAAATTATTATTTTTCTTCCGTTGACTGTTCTAGTCCAATTATTTTTCTTTCAGTCTGTATTTGCTATTTCTTAGCTAGTAACAAAGAAGAATTATGAAGTAAGCCTACGTCAATAGATTTACATTCGGAATGGATTCCTATCTGTGATGGATAGTATTTCATAGAGTTTCACATCAAAGAATTGTAATCACTTGTTCACTTTCATTAAAACGACTGTGTGTGAAGTTATGGGAACGCAGCCAAAAAAGACAATTATTGGTAACTAACCTCTTCCATCAGAAGCATCGCTCAGCTTTCTGTTAGCATTCCGACTTGAAGGATTCAGCATCGTGACATAGCCACAAAAATGCTGCAAGTCTACTTTGTTTCTCAGAATTTTTAAAGCTGTATGAATGCCCATGTTCACACGAGAGAAATCTAGTAGGAAACAACACATTAGTTTACACGAAGCCTCCTCCATAACTGTATAGTTCATCTCTAGGCCAGGCTAATTTTTTTTAATCCGGATTTTTCCCTCTTGTAATGCTCCAGCTTAGTAATCACATTAATAGATCTGGGATAACACAAAAGTGATCACAGTCTTCCCACACCAAGCACTAATTAGTATTTTACAGTACAGTAAAAGAGCCAAAGAGAAAGCAAAGCACAAACAAAAGATGATCTCTCTCTCTCACACACACACAGAGCAGAGACTGAAAGGCTCAGCCAGGAATCAGACATCTAGTTCTTCCAGTACCAGAGTATTTTATGGTAAATTCCATACAATTCCATATACTTGAAATTATGAAGACTCAGAATACAGTATTAGATTGACATATAATTTCAACATTGAGTTGTTCATGCTAGAACTTAAGAAATTATGTCTTCAAGACATTTTAACTAGCATCGAGTCAAAAGAAAACAGAGCGAATAGAATAACTCATTTTGAATCTAGTAAAAACTAAATTAGGAATTTAGGCTTCCTTCCAGTTGGCCCAGACTTTTAGATTTCACACCTGGAAATCTGTACTTTCATGACAGCTCTCAGCTGGGAAAGCTACAACCTCAACTACCCAAAGTTTGTGTCCTACTCCAGAACAGGCTAATTCCCATCTAATCAGTTGAACTAGGCAGACTTCGAAGAAAGAGGAGATTGCTAGCAAAGCTCTTCCTGGGGAAAAAACCTGCAAAATAGTCTTAGTGCTAGTAATTAAGATAGTTTGTTCAGTTTCGGTTTCGCCTGTTTTACAGTTAAGAGATGCTGAATAGAATACACAGATTTATTTATGCAGTTAATAAATATGCTAGTTAATAAGAAAGTATGCACAAAGAAAGATTTGGAACTATTGGCGGAAGTTACTTCTTCACATCTGTGCTGTGAGAGAAAAGAGGTCAGAAAACACATTCTACTTAGGACAGAGAAGACAGGAGAAGACCATGTCTCTAAGCTCAGAACAGACTTGTCAACCATTTAAATATTCTTTTCATTTTCTCATCTAACTTGACTCGTAAGTACAAGAAAATTTGTATTAAGAGGATTACTGCAACCTTACCGCACAAGGTAAAATGCAAGAAAATTAAATAGAGTGGTGTAGAGATTACGTTAAAACGAGCCAGTTACCTCCCTGCTGCTCAGCTTCATCAAACGGGAAAGGTATGTGCACTGTTTCTCCCATGCCATGCATGCCATGTCCCTGAACATCAAGAAATTTGGTTAGGAACAGAAAAATATACTTATCAGCTTAATCCTGCTTGTGCTCCCTTTTAAGGAGTATCAATCAAGTCGATGAAAGGAGTGGATTATTACACTTCTTACTTAGCTGAAATAACTAATTAAATAAAATACCCCAATATCCACCCTTCCCCCTAAAAATGCCTGTGAGTAAACACAATGAAGTTAGACTTCAGTGAAAATGAGCAATTTTTCTCTCCAATTACGAGTTATAAACAGGTTTCAGAATCACCAAGCACTTTTGGAGCAAAATGGAGTTTACACCCTTAATTACAGAACATTTTTGAGCAGTCAAGGCTGTCACAAGTGGGCCTTAGAGAATCTGTAATTTTATTTGTTACAAAAGTAAACATATTTGAATGATTAATTCTGAGAGTTCAGCTGAAATGATGCAACAGAAGAGGCTATTTTACATCTCCCAAGTAGACAAACTCATCCTACCTTTGCTGTTTGTTATAAAGAGCATGCTTTGCTATAATTTACTCTAAGAGCTGAATACCAAGAGCTCTGAAAAGGTGCATTTCTTGAATAACACGTCATACTCCCAGCTATCTTATACCACTACTGTCTAAAAAACTTGTGGGCTCTTCACTTTCATTATAGTTTCCTACACCCCTAATGCTCTTATAAACCTACATCCTATTTTTAGCTGGAAAAACTCCATGATGTCTGTCCATAATACAATAATGCATACATCACATGCATTCAGTTCAAAACCCGTGCCTTCACTAGCACCGAATCAGAGCAGCACTGGCTACACAAATTAAACCTATTTCTCAGCTCTCAGCAAAAGCGTAGCTCTCCTAACCTTGCCATGTAAAAGCTTAACTTAAAAAGAGGCAAGCATGTTTTTATCATTTATACAAAGCACTCTGTACCTGAATTAGAACAGCAGAATGTGTTAAAGCATCATTCAACATCGTGAGCACATTTGAAGTAGGAACTACTCCTGGGTCGTGACCCCAAGACGTTATTAGTAAGCGATCATAACCCTAGAAGTGAGAAATTTGGGAGAGCAACTTATCACTGCAAAGACAAGAATTCCAGTCACAAATTCTATGTACACAAAAAGACATACAGCTCAGAAAGTTCCACATCAGAACATGGGGAGGACTGGAAAGGTCCTAAGAGGAAGCATTACATATTGTGCTTGTTCTTCCTATTTCCAGCTACTGCTAGAGACAGGCTACTGGGCTAGAAGAACTTTTGTCCAACCTAGTGCAACCTTTATTTAAACTTCAGGGAAAACTATGGCCTAGAAATTCAAAGTCTCTTGCAGACTTCTGCAGTGGACAAACTGGTAGAGATCATCTTAGCCATTTTCTAAACCAACAAAGTTGAATCTAGAGGTCTCCTTTCTTATGTGATACTAGAAAAAGCACAATATACTATCTTTTGATATAGCTCTTCTACATCTTTGTAACACACTCTGTGTATGGGCTTACAAACTTAAATTCATAAGCACAGTACCATATTTTACACTAAAATTGCAAAGGGTGGCATCTCCATTATGGGGAGACATAAGTACCATTCCTTTTTCAGAACCTAGAAAAAAGGCAAACCAACATGCTATATGCTACATAAAGCTCACTTCTAGAACAGGTACATCACCTGCAATGAATTATACCTCTGACTTCAACAGCATACAGTCTATCTGTAGAAAGGGTGGGAGAATAAATCCATCCATACACTACCTGAAAAATGTCTGGAAGCTTTCGAAGACGTGTTCCTTTAGAGAGCAACAGAGAGGGTGGCCCTTGTCCAGTTATATGGTAAATATATAGTTTGAACCAAACTGAACTGACTTCTGGTATTGCAGGTCCAATATGCTGAAGAGAGAATATTGAAAAAAAATCAGGAACAACTTAATGTTGCAGCTGTTAGATATACAGGCATCATTTAAGAATCAACAGTTTAAAGAAATACAAATCCTGTTCAAATCTATTACTCTGATACTGATGCTATTATAAAATCATATTCTAGATTCTTGGTCCAGTCTTGCAGAAAGGCAATAGTAACATATTTTCTATGAATATAGATTCAAGAACAAAAAACCTGTCATTAATTTATTAATTTTTTAAAGTAGTCAATTTACTAAGTTTTTGTATTTTCCCTCACTAAACACTTTTTTATTTTTAGATGGAAAAATTAATTTACTATTCTACATGCCAATAACCAAGTCATTTAAAGCAACATCTAAAAGATGTGTCCAAAACAAAGCTATTAAGAAGATATAATATTACTAGACACTGGGGGGAGAAAACCTCAGTATTTTTTCACCTGGGGTGTACAGCTGCTAATAGGTCGAATTTCATTGGTAAGTGGTGCCATGGAAACCAGCAGAGTGTAATTTTTGTTGAGAACTCTGCTGCAGGTAGCTGGATCCAAGCCGAGCAAACTCTCACACCGTAAGAGATCCAAGGGAAACCCTGTATTGAAAATGTAAGATTCTTAAATTATCACTTAAGATAGAACATAAAACCCAAAATATCATTTCAGAATTTCTATTCTCCCATGCTAAGCCATGAATATAGTATCTTCCACAACAAAGTTTTACGTTATTAGGGTGAATTTTTAAAAATCTGTACACAGCTTTAGCAATTCCAGTCATATAGGGTTGTCTGGCACAGAACTACTGCTTGCTCCTCACCAACTCACTGATCCCAGGAAATAAGCAGAGGTACTGAGGAAGCTAGTTACAGTTTTTTTGATAAATTAACTATCTACCCCCATTAGACGAATACACTCCCTTTCCTAACTTGAAAAGTGTTTCTTTGACAAAACAACTCTGAATAAACAATGACTCCTTTATTATGGCCTTTAGAGACACATAATTTGACACCAATCTCTCCCTCAAATTCAGCTTGTCTTGCAGTCATTAGGCTTTAATTTGTTGCTTTGGATGTTAAGCCCAAGTTTTGGCAACCAGATCTGTCATTCAAGAGGCAAACCCAGTAATGCAGCTACAAAGGATAACGAAAAAGCGATGGTTTTGCTTCAAAATATTATTAAACAAGTAGGATAGAGATTGTTTTCTGAAATAGCAGCCTATTCGGAAAGCTGAGTCCATGGCAGACAAGTACACAAACTTAGGATTTCCTCAGAAGCATTCACAGTACCATTATTTGGCTGATCAGGCTGTACAGCTTGTGCCCCCAGGTCTTTATTGTGTCGCAGAAACAGTATTGTGTTTCTCAGTGTAAGTGCATGATCGAAGTACCGCTGTGCTTCCCCTTCACCTGTACTTTGAACCTAACCAAGAGACAAAATTAATACATACAGATAGCAGGCTGTTTCCTTCAATTACACAAAAGGAAAGATTACCAAATTAGCATTTTAAAGCTTTGTGACCGAGTAGGAACCTTGCAGCTTGTATGCAAAGGAGATTTACAGCAACTATTAAATGAGAAGTGAATCTTGGCCATGCTATTCAGGCAGTCAAAAAGGACACAAAGACAACATCTATAAATCAGAACTACAACTCAGTCCTTAGGTAAAAGTATTTAAATACCCAGTCATCCCGACTGGTATAAAATGATACAGCAATTGACAGTAGTCATCCTACGTAATTCTACAGTTGTCTTCTAGAATTACCTTTAAAACATGGATGGGTTAAACATTCCAGCACATAATGATCAAAGTTTCCTACAAAAATGATGTGCAGACTTTCAGAAATATTAATGCCTTACTAAAAAGAAAGTGATTTCCATTGAACAAGCCCTAATGTAGGTGCCTGTACATCCAGACTCGAGCAACAAGCATACAAAGGTGATCGATGGACTGAAGGCACCTCTTATGGGGAAAGGGTGAAAGACCTGGGTCTGTTTAGCCTGGAGAAGACTAATTTCTAGTTAGACTAACTTCTAGCCCCCTGACTAGAGGGAACCTCATCAATGCTTATCAATATCTAACAGGTAGGTGTCAAGAGGATGGGGTCAGATTCTTCTCAGCGGTGCCCAGTGACAGGACAAGGAGTAACAGACACCAGTTGGAATACAGGAAATTCCATCTCAAGATGAGGAAAAACTTTACTTTGAGGGTGCCAGAGCACTGGAACAGGCTGCCCAGACAAATGGTGGAGTCTCCTTCTCTGGAGACATTCAAACTCTCCCAGACACAATCCTGCCCAGCCTGCTCTGGGTGAACCTGCTTTGGCAGGGGGGCTGGACTGGATGATCTCCAAAGGTCCTGCTCAACCCCTACAATTCTGTGAAACGTAGTTCTTCAACTTTGCTCAGACTCACCACATTCACATACGCAGACAGTGTAACCCCAAAAGTCACTAGAGATATAAATGCTGTGAATAAGAACTTAGGTTCAGTACGATAAGGTGCTTGTTCTTATCATTGTATTGCTAAATAAGCAGTTTTACACAATGAAAACACTGGGGATTTTGGCCCCTTTAACATTTCAAGTGCTGAAAAAGCATTTGGTCAAACACATAACAGATTACCTTTTCCAGCTCCACCAAGAAGCTGTCAAGACTCTCATCTGACAGTTTCCCGACTTCAAACATAGTGACTGCATGACTTTTCAAGTTCTGGAACAACAAAACAAAGCTGTCTTAATTCTTTGAGAATGGAATGGCCAAGTGAAAGTTTTATTAAGCAAAGACATTTCTTGACAACAAACAGTACAGAAGGGGTTTTTTAAAAATTACACCAGTATTATACTGGTCAAAGTATTTTCAAGGTATACATATTTATTCTTGGTATAATACATTGAACCACATACTGGTGAAAGATTTCCCATCATTAAAAAGGCAGTGAGAGTAGAATCAAACAGGAAGGCAATACGCTTTGTGTGTCCACTAGACAGATTCAGGCTGCTCACGCTGGCTGTTTCAGCTAATAAAAAACAAAAAGAAAATATATGATCACATTTGTTTTAGTTAATAATAAAATCATCAAGTTTAAGTCTATTTAAATAAAAAAAAGAAAAAAAACCCACGTTAGTTATTGTTATACCGAGGAGAACTGAATTCCGTTATCACTACTGAACCACTGATTGACCTAATTCAGAGGTTGGTATCTTTGCATCAATTGATATCCATAACACAGATCAGCCTCATCTTCAGAAAAAAAAAAACCAAACCTATTTGGGTAAAGAATTTTAAACCCAAGTAGACACCACCTCCCCCACTGCATATTCCATTTGAAAAAAATATATCTACACAATCTGCGTTTTATTTGTTTCTAAACCCCTTTTTAGCCTGTGGCACTCTACAAATATAAAAATAATTGATCCTAATGCATTAAGATTTACTGTTAGTGCTAACCTGGATCATCTTGACTGTTGGTATCTGTATCTGTGGCTGATGACCCAGCTTCCTGTATAGGACTTCTGTTTTCCCCACTGTCCCATGAAAGCAGCATCTTTTGAGGGTCCAAAGTACTCCTATTAATGTGAATTAAAACCCACATCTATCGGTCACAGTAGCACCAGAGAAGTATCTCTGCCTTTCACTGCTCATAGTCCATGCACAGGAATACCCCATTCATGCCTTTCAATACCCCTAAAGCTTGACTTGTTTAAGGCTTACGTCCCTCAGATTCCTGCTTTAACTTCAGCAGAAAAGTTTATTTGGGGGGTTGAAAACATCAGATTTTGAATAAGACCTGAAAAATCATGCCACCATTGTTGAAGTAGACTCCTATGGACAAAACCTAATTTACTTTGTTCTCACAGTCTGAATTAGCATTAAAGAAAACTCAGGCAAAGAAGTCATTTGAAATAGCTTAATAGACACTGAACTAAAATTACCTGACAATTCTTAATTAATGCAACTTGGCACTCCAGTTTGGAGAATTCTTTGTAGACAGGTTTTAGCATCACTTTCCCAGGATTTGATTTTCAAAAGCGAGCAATTAGGCATTTAAAGGTCAAAAAGCCAGTACCAAGTAACAGCAACAAAAGCAGTACATTAAACTTCTTATCCTCTTCTTCTATCACTCCTTATCCTCCCAGTAAAAAGAGGGCCAAGTATTCTTGTCATTATACACGTTAGAAAGCCAAGAGAGATTCACTGTTGCAGAAGTCAAAGAAAGCAACCAATAGCTTTAAATTCGGGTTCTGGTTCTAGATTTCTCTTCAATGAGAAAAAATAAGCCTTGTGAAAGAATGAAGACACTTACTTCAGTCTGTTTACCGAAGGAACATTCTTCCATGATGGATGAAGATTATCCAGGTTTATTACTTGGCCTTTTTTATGAGCAAAGCCTAACCGACAATACATGGACACAGCATTCTGAAGAAACATATACACACGGAATAAGGAACTGCAATAATAAACCAGGTTGCAAGACAGTGAACTTTCCACATCAAGTTCAACCAAAGCATTATATGCACGTACCTTTACTAAAGATAAATCAATCTCTAATACGTTTGCAAGCTAAAAAAAAAAAACAAAACAAAAGAAAAAAGAATAAGCAATTTAAGAATTAACAATGCAGGGTGATTCACCACTTGTGGACTTTGGCATCTTTTTGTTGGTTTTCTTTCCATCTAATGGAATTGTTTCACTGAACTGAAGTAACTCCTTCAAGCCTGAGGCACTACAAAAGTTATGTGCAGGATAAAAACCCCTAAAGAATTTGATATGGATCCATATCTCTGTCTTAAGTATTTTCAGCAGCATGCTTTGGCCTCTTCCAAGTTTTTCTATCTCATAGAAACATAGAATGGTTTGGGATGAAAGGGATGTTAGAGATCATCTAGTCCCAACGCTGCTACCTGGGGCAGGGACACCTCCCCCTAGACCAGGTTACTCCCTGACACGGGGAAGTTTTACTTACCTCTGCCACATTAGTGTGTTCATCTATTGAAACAAATATCTTGTACAGGAGTGTTTCGAAATAATCACCTTGCACTCTGTTCATCACAAAACCTTCAAGTGGTGGCACTAAAAAGAAGAGTTACTATTCAGTGACTAATTTTATTAAACTGAAACTGCATAAAAATAGAAAAATAAATGTACATTTTTTTTTTTTTTAGTTTTCATGGTAGCTACAATTTCGAGTATTTTCTACTCACAAAATAAAAACCTAAATAAACATGGGATTTAAAATTCTCCCACTCCTTAGGAAAAGTAATGGTTGTCGATGTGTTTTCTTGTAAAAACTAAAGCCACTCTACCCTGCATCATAACCTTGCAGTCTCCAACTCATCCACTACAGACAGCTGCCAGACACCCAGCCATAAACAATTTTGTAATGTGTATGCAGATTAAATCACGGTTCTAACTGGAGTGGGACACAAAAAAAAAAAACCCCAACCCACCACACACACACACCCCATAGCTGAGACTCCCAAAGCTGTTACCTAAGCAGTAATTCTCTCATATTTAGGGGACTTTCACTTAACTGATCTCTACTTCAGCAACAACAGGTACTTCTGCATGGCCTGGTTGCAAGTGTTTTATGTCTTCGTGAATTACACTGAACCCCCCCAAGACCCAGCACAGCACGAGTTGTTCAAAAGGGCAGCCACATGCTGTGCCCGTGCCGTGTGTCTGAGCTCCTACATAGTGCACATTGTCAGCAGGTGACTAAAGGAGGTGACAAGATCATGAAAGATGGAATTGGTATCTATAAAAAAGTTACATCTGTCTAAAAAATAGCAATCAAAAAAGATGTCCTTTTGGCAGGGCAACTATGTTTCTCTGTGCTATTCTTCATTGTCATTACAGACGCATAGGAAGGTACTTATTAACTCATGCCATGAATCTTTAAAAGAATCTCACCTAAATATGTATACAAAATAAGAAAATATAAGAATTGAAGTTGAAGCAAATCCTCTATACAATAAAAAACGATGTTTTAATAGCGTTGAAAATATTTAGTCAGGAAAAAAATTCATTGCTCAAACATTTTGTTTAAGCAAACTCATACCACGGAGCCAAGCAGCTTCCAAAGCAGAAAACTAGACGGTAACTGAAATGAAACCAAGAAAACATGGGTATAATACCATTAAATATGCACTTACCCGCTATACAGCTGTCATCAGATATTGGTACATCAAGGTAAATAAATCCTTTGTTATACAAACCTTTATAAATAAAAGCACATCAATTTAGAAAAAAAAGCATTTTCCAGAGTGCTAATGATACAAAGTAGACTTGCCCATCAGCCAAATCAGTATTTAAAGTAATTTTTCCTAATAGCCTCCGCAATAGAATATTACTTTCCAATGCAGGAATCAATAAACCACATCTAACAGGTGTCACCCTAAATCAAAGCTCTGCACTTGCAATCTCATGCAGTACACTTGGAGCTCCACAAGTATATTCAGGACAGCAGAATGACCACTAATTGAAGGAGCTACACTTGAAAATGATTAGTATGTCCCTTCTTGTAAAGCACTTCTGAGGTCACCATCATTACTGTAGTGCCAAGAAGTGGGTGTGGGTTTTTTTATCCTGAGTTAGTTTTGTCAGCTGAGGATTCTGGCTACATTTTGGTTCTGATATAACTCAGGCTCAAACTTGAATACTTCATAGCAAGGATATAAACTAAACCACATCAGTTCTGATGGTCCTCACATGCCCTTCCCACACATCTTCACAGAAAGTCTTTCTTACTCAACTGCAAAAATAAATTCTGGGGCATTTCAGCACCAGGCATCAGCAAAGCTGCAGCAGACACAAAAGGACACTGCATACAATAAGGATAATATGGCAGATTTTCATTTCAAACTTTCCCCACATAAGATTGATTTGACTGCTAAGCATCTCGACTGAGTTCTGTAGGGTAGATAAGCCAGGAAGAACTGTTTAAGGAAGGGCAAAACATTTCAGCACGGTTATCTTTGGAGTCTAAGGTTTGTAACAGCTACGCTGTAATAGTAAAGGACAAAGCTGAATTACACAATATAAAATAAGCCCAATTCATAGTCAGTGGTTCCTTGTGCGTTAACTGAAGTGACTCCATCTACACCATATTAATTACAGCAGGGAGGAAATGTACCAACAACCCTCAGGCTCAGGTGTTTAATAACAGTAGTAGAACAGTCAGGATGTTTCACACACACAGAGAGAGCTCAGCCCAGCTATAATGTGTGTGTATACATCTATAGTATATCTAGTAAAATTACTACACCAAATCAGTTCTTAAACAAAACGCCTGCATTAAGCCAAGAAGTAACCTGAATTGATGCTGATACAACTGCTGTTTAGCACAGGCAGCAACACCTACTCAGTTATGCAAAGCAGCTTTCATGGACATTACAAGCCATCAACATGCTAAGAGTACTTTTCACTGTCTCTCCTTCAGATTCAACTCTCATGGCCAATACAACTTCACATACTGTACCTGAAATGTATCAACGGCATCACAGTTTGGACTAAACAGTCCTCTTTCCCCATAAAATCTCATCCTAGTGGCAGACAATTACATTAATTGTCTGTACCTTCTAAACTTAGTAACTCTTACATCACTATCCCTGGGAAGGTAATGGAGCAACTTGTTTCAGATGTCATCTCCAAACATCTTAAATAACAGGAAATCATTGGAAGTGGTCAACACAGATTTACCAAAGGTAAATCATGCTTGACCAAGCTGACAGCCTTCTATGATGTTATAACTGGATGAGTGGAGAGCAGCAGATGTCATCTACCTTGACTTCAGCAAAGCTTTTGACACTGTCTCCCATAACATCCTCATTAGGAACGTGAGGAATGGTGGGCTAGATGAGGGGGCAGTGCAGTGGATTGAGAACTGGCTGTGTGACAGAACTCAAATGGTTGTAATTAATAGAGCAGGGTCAAGTTGGTGTCCCTCAAGGGTCAATACTTGGTCCAGTCTTGTTCAAAATACTCATCAATAACCTGGACACGAGGACCGAGTATATCCTCAGCAAGGTCACTGGTGATACCAAATTAGGAGGGCTGGCTGTGCCACCATCCAGCATGACCTGGACAGGCTGGAGAGCTGGGCAGAGAAGAACCTAATAAGGTTCAACAAGGGCAAGTGTAGGGTCCTGCACCTGGGGAGGAAGTACTCCAGGCACTAATGCAGGTTAGGGGCGGACCTGCTGTAAAGCACTTCTGAGGATAAAGATCTGGGTGCCCTGATAGATAATAAATTATCTGTGAGCCAGCAATGTGTCCTTGTCGCCAAGAGGGCTAATGGAGCCCTGGGCTGCAGAGTGAAGAGTGTGGCCAGTAGGCTGAGGGAGGTCATTCTCCCCCTGTGCTCTGCACTGATGAGGCCACAACTGGAATACTGCATCCAGTTCTGGGCTCCCCAGTTCAAGAAAGATCCAGAACTACTGGAGAGAGTCCAGCATATGGCAAGAAAGATGACTGAGGGATTGGAGCTTCTCCCTTATGAGGAAAGGCTGAGAGAGCTGGGACTCTTGAGCCTGGAGAAAAGAAGGCTGAGGGAAGACCTACTCATGCTTCTAAGTATCTGAAGGGTGGGTTGAAGGAGGATGGAGCCAGACTCTTTTCAGTGGTTCCCAGTGACAGGATGAGGGGCAACAGACACAAGGTGGAACACAGGAAGTTCCGTTCAAAGATGAGGAAAAACCTCTTTGGGATGAGGGTGACAGCCCTGGAACAGGCTGCCCAGGGAAGGTGTGGAGTCCCCTTCTCTGGAGACATTCAAGACCTGCCTGGATACAGTCCTGCTCTGGGCTTTAGCATGGGAGCTAGACTGGATGATCTGTAGAGGTCCCTTCCAACTCTGACAATTCCCTGATTCCATCAATCTGTGCTGTAACCCTCTTTGCAACCAGCACCAGGCCACACATAGAGAAAGGTCATGAAGTGATTTTGGAATTCAAATTTTCTTAAGCCCTATACTGTTTCAGATCCACTCCAAAGCTTCAATTTCATCTACCTCACTATTTCCTTTTTATTGTTTTGTTCTGCTTCAGTAACAGGCAGTGGAACTCTGCCTCAATTTCTTAAGAAAATTGCAGTGCACAGCTCCAGTGCCTTGTAGTAAGCCAAGCATTTACAGACTTCTCAGAAGTTTGCCAATGATTTTGTACTCCCTTGGCTAATATGGTTTGTCTATACCTAATACTTGCTAAAATGAAACGAGGAGACACACGCACACCATGTTTCAGTAACAATTGCAGACCTTTGAGAAACAAGACAGTCCCTTAGATTTAAAGCCCATTTTTACGGTGTTCAAACAGCACAAAGTTACAAAACCTCTCCTTCTTTGAAAATCAAGGACTGAAGTTTTACCACCAAGTCTGACACTTTTAATTTTAGTTTTGGTTGTCCTTATCTACACCTCCCTTCCCCACAATAACTGTCAGTTTCTAATGAAATAATTCGTTCAATCAAACAATACCAGAGGAACAGCTGCTAATGGTTCACTGTTAAACCCTTTACAAGATCTAGACTGCTGTCTCTACATACTCTTCAGTATTTTCCTCCTCCACTTCCTCTTATGCTTCAGCTGTCTACATCCCCTTATATTCCTAGCTTTCAGAGACTACTCACAGAATTTATTGAGCATAATCTACAAACAGAAAAGGAACATTCACTAAAAACTTACTGTGAACTACATTGAAGTCTAATGAACCAGCAAGCTGAGGACCTGAATCAATTATCTTATCAATAGCAGACTTCTCCGACGTAGTACAAATCTAGGTAAAAGAAACCATGTTAGTCTTGTAAAAATTACTTTATACAGCTTACTTAATACCATTCAAAAAAATCCCAAACATTTCAGCCTCAAATGAGTCATAAATAATTTAAGATATAAGAAGAAACTATGTTCTTAATCAAAATATTCGCACTGAAGAATTCACTCCAGTTCCTGCTGAAGTCTTTAATTTTTTTACTCTTGTCCCCACACAAAATAATACATGCTCTAGGAACAGTACTTAAGTGCGGATATTTGGCAAGTGAAACCCACAGTGTAACAGGTTTGCCATTTAGAACTTCAAAAAACAGCGTTCAGCCAGACAGCTGGAACCATTCTAGAAAGAAGTCCATTAAAATATCAGTAACATATGTCGGGTTAACTACTCTGGGGTGATGAGATGTCAGAATGTAAGTAGCCACTGCCTAAGATAATCCAAATAAAGTCCAGCAACATTCTGATTCTAATTATACCAAAGGTGAAGATTCAGTTGAAACTGAACTGTCAGGGCTACAAGTTTAAGAAAGCCTATTTTGTTGCTTGCACCCTACAAAGCACATTATCATGCATATTAGTTACCACAGATCGGTTGATGCAAAATCACCTCACTGGACAGAGCACAGAAAGTATAAAGGAGTAAGAGGGCAGAATATGTAAACAAATAAAAAAAAATATCACAATTTCCATTAATTCCAATCTCTACTTCCATAAAAGAGTTATTATAAACCCACAACATAACCTTTGTGTGTTTCATACAAAGGGAAACCCTTGTTTTCAGCAATAGATAGTCATCAGTATTCAACCAACATTAGAGATGTAATCCATGCTAAAATACCTTGATGTCATCCTCAGTGATGTAGCCAGACTGCACAACCCACCAAGCTTCTATAGCAATCTCCACAGGTTTCACAGGTAACAGATCATGAGCAGTTTTCCTTCTGAAAAATTTCTGCAGTGGTACAGTCCATTTGAGATAGTAATACAGAGTAATAGTAATACCTCACATGTGCAGACAGCCATTTATCTTTATATAAACTCATTTTAATGAATATTTAAAGTACATTATATTCACAGACTGGACACACACAAATACTTGTCACTTAGTAAAAGCTTCCCTCCTATCTCAAATCATGTGAAAATGGGAAGGAAAAAATTATTTCCATCTGATACTGTTAAGTCTTCCCACAGACCTGAATTTTCATCCATACTGTACCTGTCACACTGTTCAAACACATTAGGATCAAGTCCAAATTTAAACTATTTGTGGCATTTTCTAATAATGAACAGGTAAGAGCACAACAAACAAAGTATACAAATGGGGTACTTTAAAGAAGTTTAAAAATAGGAACATTTTATTTACTTTAAAGGAAAAGAGTACCTCACATTCTCAGTAAACACAGAGCTAAAAAACTATAATGAATTTCAGCCAAAGAAAGAAAATCTGGGGCACTGTTTATTTATAGACCTGAACAGCTTCTCTTTATTGTATAGCCATTACTTTGGGGTTCACATTATCAACTTCACGTTTTGGTAAGCACACTTTTTTTTGAAGAAGCACTGCAAAGCTACTGCAAGAGCACTTAAGAGTTTCCCGAAGAAAGAAAGGAACTATGGCAAAGGGCCTACTTTTCTCAACAATCATTACAGTGTTTTCCACATGTGCTGTTCACACACAAGGACACCCGTTCAGACTCGTTACTGTTCTCTCAGAAAAAAAAATCATAACTATTACAAAAATTTACACCTAGACAGAGGACTGTCCCAGAATGAACCCTAATCTCATCTGCAGCCACAGCAACATGGAATACTTCTTCCAGAACCAGTATCATTATTCCATGTTTATACTGACCAGGAGACATTAGTTATTTGGTGCCATAGAATAAACAGCTCTCAAAATATGTTTGTGGAAAGAAAAAAAAAAAAAAAAAAAAGAAAAAAAAAAGACATGACACTGAGTATCTTTTTCTTTAGTATACTTTGATTTTAAATTAGAATCTCTTTATTACCTTCAGGAAACACAATATAATTAGCAAAACACTATGTCACGTGTTCAACTAGCTGTACTATTAAACTAACAATTAAATTATTCTTCATTTCCTACAAAATAATGAGGGGGAGAGGGGGCAGAGAAAGGAAAGGGAGAGAAGGTTAAAGGCAAACTTACTTTTGAAGACCTACATTGGTTCATTAGATCTATATACTGGTTTCTTCCTATACCAAGAAGTCTTAGACCTGAAAAACAGGTAAGGTTTTATTTTTCTTAAGACAGGTTTAAACTGAAGATACATAAAACATTCTTCAGAGAATCAGACCTACTTCTATAATATCATCTTTAATTACTCTTTCTTCCCAACATAAAAAATAGTTATTGGAGCTAAATTCAGGTTTTAACTGAATTTGACAGAGAAGCATACGCATATGAAACCAGAATCCATCCCCATTCACTTACCCTATACAGGTTAAAAAACCCCATACCTCATATCTCTCAAGATACATAGTAGCAAGGAATAATTGAAAATCCCTTTCTCTCCTACACTCACACCAACAGATTACAATTCAGATTAATAGAACTAAAATTGAACCAGATTTTGGTCAAAATGTTTTCTTACACGCTAATAAATCCCACACCAAGCACCACATCAGAACTCCAAACTAAGAATTTGAGCACAAAAGGCCACACAAGCCTCTAAGGAAGATGATCAAGATCTACTTGATTTAAACTGAATCAGAATTTAATTCTATCATCTCTGGCCTTGAACCATTAAGCAACTACAAACAGATACCGGGAAAATTACTCATTAGTTTTAAAACTGAGACAGAGTATGGCTTAAGAAAAATTTCTAGTTTGATGCTGTTATGATGTTAATAAATATGTTTAACTTAATTATACCTCAGCAATTGACCTATAGCTGCTGCTAAAATAACAGAATTGTAAGAGGGGAAAAAAAACAACCAAAATCCAAGCAAACAAACAGAGAAGCCTTTCCTCTCTTCATACTCCCAAGTAACACTAGATTTCCAACAAACTACCTAGCACTAAATAAAAAAGTTTTTCTTGATCTGTTTTTCCAGTGTGAACGTTAGAGAGAGGCAAATCAGTGCAGTTAACTGACAATACCCCTTAAAAAAAACCCACACAACCCCCCTAACAAAAACACACCACCAAACTGTTTTCAAATGCAGCAGCCTACCCCTCACCCAACTACACACAATCCTTAAGGAGAACTATATAAATTCAGACTGAAAGTGAGGAATTAAGTCTTCAGCTATAAATAACTTCCCAGTGACAGGTTTGATTAACACCCTCCCTATGCCAGCAGTTTGCATTTTCCTCTATAAGACTCATCAGTAGGCTATTGCACTTACTCTGTTCTCATCCACCAGACACAACACTTTTGCTTTCCTAATCTTCCTATCTCATACCAACAGCAGTCTAACAGAAAGCAAGATAAAAATCCTGGCATATCCAGGTGCATCATAACATACAAGATTCTCTTCTCTCTTTTCTCCTGGTTCATCATTCCTTGTTCCACACAAGAGCATCAACAGCCTTTCAGTACGTTCTCAAAGTTTCCTGCCCAACACATGTCAAAAAGGCACGAGGAAAGGATCAGCAGCTCAGCTTCCTGATGCACAATGACCAGTAAGATTTTCCAGCCAGAATTCCAAGCAAATCGGAATACAACACAAGCAAGGACAGAGCAAGGACAGCACAAGGTTTTGCGCCATTCCTATTTGTACTCAAACTAGCCCAATTTCAGTGCTGACCATACGGACAAAGTTCCATAAGGAGAACACACGCTCCTTAATGTCACTACTTAAATGCTTCTATACCTTCATTCCTACACCTATGTTCAAGCAAACAGATGCCCTCAAATCCATTTTCAGAAGCTCCTCATTTTCACCTCATTGAAAGTAGTAATGCAGTTAGGTTACACTTACAATCAGCGGCAGTGAAGTTGGGTAATGAATCATAGCTTTTTTCACTGTTCATTATATCCTTAAAAAGACAAGAAAACTCAGTTGCACCAAGAAAGACATTGTTTCAGAGAAGCAGGTCCAAAATTCTGCCTGCTCTTTTTTTTTTTAAGAATAAAATGAAATTAAAACAAATCTACTACAGTCACTTACCTTATCAAACTTGACAATTACTTGATTAATCATTACACAATAAGTTAAATACATAAAAAAGAGATTTCTGTTTAACTTAAGCTTTACTGAAAATACTGACAGAATAAAGATAAAATCCTATATCTGTCCTCACAAAAAAAAAACCTGCAACACAAGGAATTGCTAACAGTAATAACAGAATAAGCTAACAACTAATCCATTACGTTTGCAATCACTAAACACAAAATAAACACTTCTGATATCCCATGAAAATAAAAGAAGGTTGCCAGAGTGCTGACAGAAAACAGAAACATCTTTGTTCTCATTAAAAAGGATCTGCTTCAAGCTTCTGAAAAAGCTTTAATATGCTTAAGTGTCCTTGAAACAAAATTAAAAAAAAGAAAATAGCCATTCAAATGTGCTGTTTTTTAAAACTATAAATTGTTTTATTAATCTAACAGAATGAGCTATTTCTTTACAGTTTGAAGTGACGAGTCACATTCTCAAGCATCAAAACAGAAGGACTGGCCTCAGAGTGAGTCCCACCCCTGTTCCACATGACAAAGTCCAGCTCTTGAACGCGACGGGTTACAGGGGCAGAAGGGAAAAAACTGCAGGTACAAGCAGTCACCTAGAAAGTTTCCTTACTCCTTATTTGTCAGCATAACCTACCCAAAAGAGAACAAACTACAAGATACTGCCTTGCATGCACTAAAGGGCCATCATCAACATCTGTAGGGCAGAAAACAACATTCTCACCATAGTTTTGTACTCACCTCCATTATGCCAGTGTAATATGAAAACGGTGTTACCCTCAGACCTTTTACCATGATGTCAGATAAATGATAAGGGTACAACATGAGATGATCTCGACTGTATTTTAACAGTTCCTCATAATATTTACGTTCATCTTTCTTGACATGCTTCACTGCAAGGGGAAAAAATAGTTACATTGTTCTATGAAGTTCAATTTAAAAAAAAAAAAAGTGTCACAACAGAACAATTAAAAATAGTATAATGGCAATTGACAGAAAATTAAAAACAAAATAAAGGACATGAAATAGGGCACTCAGCATCCAAGTATTTCAACACATGATACCAGTACTCTGAGAGCCGTTAGGGATGACATTAGAACAGAGGAGATTTATTTCACAGGCTACCAGGAAGTGGCCCATTGAGATAGATGTCATGCAGGCTGTAGAAAATCATCTTTTCATTAGCAAAGCTATTATCTACTTTGGGAAGACAAACAGATGCAGTCAATGCAAAATGAATTGAAAGTCTGCAAACAAGTCACAGCCATTAGTGAGTCAGTGCCACTGTCTGCATCTCCTATAGTGGCAGACTTCATTTTATTCGTCAAAACATCTCAGAAAAGGGTCACATCAGGAATTCAGTTCCACCTACCAACTCAGCAACCTTAAAGAATACTTCACCAGTACAGCTGCCAAGTGGACTCAAGAGTCAAGACTTTTCTTGACATTTTATAATTTTAAAGTATCTATTTTGAGGTATGGAAAGACCTTTGAACAGGGCTAGTTCCTGCAGATTTACAGTAAAGACAAACTAAAGGCAGAAGAATCATGTGTAAAAAATCAACTTCTTTACTCACCTAAGTTATTCCGGTATCGTAACTGATTGCGGATGCTGTAGAGTACAACCTGCCTTTCATATTCCCTCTGAGAGTTTCCAAGACCCTTAAAAACATAAAGGCCTTTTAGCTGATATGCACAAAACCACTTTTAATTAAACCACTGACAAGTGTTTTATGCAGGTGGTTGTCATTACTCAGCAAGTCCCCCAGTTCAGTAGAGTGATAGCACCTCCAGTCTCTGTACAAGTCAGAAGTATCTTTAGTTAAATAAGTCTCACCATATGTAAGCAATAATCTTTAGATTTTTTTTTCCTAGTACCCTTGCCTTAAAGAATTGCCCAGAATTAGTGTAGCATAAACCAAGCCTGGTGAATGATATATGAAGCTTCAAATGCTGCACAGAAGAAGGTTATAATGGAAAAAATAAACAATGAAATAACTTAAGTTGTAGCTTCACACAAGTGAGGCAATCAAGTGATCTTAGGTCACAAGACTAAAGCATAAGCACAGCACATTACTTGACTATCACAAAAGAAGATAAAGAGACCTTTGGTTGATGCTTTAAATAACTTATTTCAAAAACTGTCCCCTCAAAATTCTTCATATTACTCTTCTATTCTGCATCTGCAACAAGCAACTTGTTTGGGTTTGGGGTTTTTTCCCCTCTCCTGGCTCCCTCAGTCACAATCATATTTAAAAAGATCTTTAGATTTAAAAAGTACTTTATTGCATATATGGGATAAACACGCAATTCACATACTGCAGAATCAGGTATTAGAAAAGAAGCACCTGATATCAGAGAGGGTCCATAATTGATTAAACATCCAAAGATGGATCCAACTATTTGCTCCAAGTACAAAGCACCAAAATGGTAAGGACTACTCTAACAGTAAAGTAAAAAAACCCAAAAGTTACACTAAAGCAACTAATGTATTAAATGCTAGTATGTTTTCTATCTTGAATCATGTGACCAACAGTATGGCACTCAGCTGGGCAGGTAAAGAGAAATCACCGTTCAGCTTCTGAAATCCCAAACTCAAGGAATTCAATTTCTTAGAGCCTGCAGACACTACTCAGCCTCTCCATCCTTCCTTTGTGTAAGAGCAGGAATTGTTTTTCAGTATCTGTTTTCAAGCAGCATAAGACTTTGGAGATGAGAGCATCCCCTCAACTTGACGCGATACCTCCCCACTGCTGTCAGAGGCCCATTAGACCCAGCAAATCAAAATTTCATGAGGTTTTCTTTTCCACAAGCCACTCGCTGCAACAGTTCCCTGGCTAAAGAAATGCATGGCTGGACAAGTCTCCGATGACACCTGTCCTGGTTCAGCTCACAGTATTCAGGGATTTCATGGGGGAAACCCACTTGAGCTGGCCTTGCATCTGCAATACCGGAGAGAGGACCCCCACACCTGCCTCTGCCCACAGAGACCCCAAGCCACCCCTAAATCCCCCTTCTTCTCACAGATAAGCCCCCTCCCCGGGCAGACATATATACCCACACTCAACTTGCATCCAGACCCCACACCATCCTCATATCCCCCATCTCCCCTAAGACACCACACACATCCCCTCCTCANAAAGCCCCATCCCGCCCTCATTCCGCCCCCCTCCCCACAGCCACACACCTCCCTTTCCCGCCCCCACCTCAGCCCCCCGCAAGCGATTCGTAGCCTCGGCCACCTGCCTTCCCCTGGGGCAGGTACGGCCGAGTTCCCACACCTCCCCTCACACTACCAGCCCTCCCCGGGCCAGGAGCTCGGCAGCCTGGACCTTGCTCCCTCCCTCGCTCGCCCGCCGGCCGGCACCTGCTTGACGCTGGCCGGCAGCCGGGCCCAGGGGTAGTTGTGGCGTATGTGGAACTCCACGTCGATGTTCATGGCGGGAAGGCCCGGTCACGCCACGGGGCCCCGTCGCCGGGAGGCGCTCCAGCCCAGGAGCCGCCCAACCCTCGACCCGCCGCCACCACCGCAACCACCTCCCGCCCGCCGCCGCTTCCGCGTTACGCCCCCGGAAGCGCCTGTACACGTCAGTTCCAGCGGAGCGAGGATAGGGCCAGTGGCGGGGCGGGAGGGAGAGGTAGCGCATGCGCAGTGGAGCGGCGGACGGTCCTTTGGCGGCAGCAGCCTGTGGGGAGTGGGGTGTAGCTTTTCGTCCCGTTGAGTACCGGTTGGCCGCTTCGTCGGGCGGCAGAGGGGCGCGGCGAAGTTACATCGTTCGGTGTTAGTAAGCTGGTGTAGGTGGAGGGGAGGTCTTAGCTCTCCTCCTGCCCGCTGCAGTGACCGAGGCCTTACGCGACCCGTTACCGCCCGCTTTGGCTGCTTCCCACATGCACCAGTGTCACCGTCTGTGAGCTGTCACAGGTTGTGAACGAATCCCAGCTTAAAATATCTCTTACTTGCTTGGTCAATTCTCACAATATCTTCCTAATGCAGTTCACGGTATACCTGGAGAAATGTGAGTGAGTGCCCCAAGAAGTCACGAACAGCTGCCCGTGCAGTAACATAAATAAGCACTTAGGACAAGGGACATGCAAGATCATTTAGCAGTGACCCTGGGCTATGCCAACTGAGTATGCATAGCATGGGGACTGAAAGCTTGCAGACCTGAATACTAACACCAGCTTACCCTGTTCATACGGGGTCTTGAGCAAGTGGGCTAATATCAAGGAAGCTACTTCAAATAAAAAAGCAGCAGGTGTCCCTCCGTATCTTAGGATCGAGGTTCTTGTGAGTCATTTAAAGTCTTAGCTGCGCCAAAATCGGCAGCAGCTTTCCAGGCAGAGGCATTTTCTTATCGTCAGGGAATTGAAGATGAGGAAAAGGGTTCTGTGTTTTTAACACAACACAACACTTTAGTGAATTATCTGATTTATAAGTAGAATAAACAAAGCAAGTGAGACCCTGATCACTTGTGCCATTTATTTTTTAAAGCTGTTAACCTTCATGCTTGGTAATAACCTTTCAGCAATGGTGACAAAGCTGAAAGGGGATCAACAGCAATAGAAACTCAGTGTTCTGTTATCTTCAAGTAGGTCCCCAGAGAACTGCAGATCCAGTTTACCTGCAGCATCACTGGTGTCTTCAGGATCCCAGTTCTGCGTAACTGCAGAAGCACAAAGACTCAGCTGGCAGATGTGGCCCATGGTGCTGACGTGCAGAGATCCCTGCAGCTGAGGAGACGGTGAGCAGCTCCCACAGTCTCCAGAATCTCAGATAAGGCCTGCCTGGTGATACTACTGGCAGGATTGAGTCCAGGAACACAGTCAGAGCTTGCCAACCTTAATTCTTCTAACCCCAGCTGTCTGGTTTCTTATGAACCTTTCTCTGTCACACCCTACATTAGTTTATAAATAAACTATGAATAGGCATTAATAAGAAACCCTTTTTGCCTTGCCCATTGCCACATAAACCAGATGGTACAGGTCTTTGGCTGGTACTGTCTGTTTGCTTTTGATAGGAGAAATTAGACACACCTCTCAGCAGGGCAGCACAAATTTTTTTCTTGCATGGTTCTGAGGTAAATTATCTTAATGGAATGAACACCCGAATAAGTAAGACAGGTAAGAGAATCCACAAGCTAAAAGTTCAGGTGATCAGAAGAACAGTAAAGTATGCAGTAAAAAAAAAAAAAAAGAAAACCAAAAACCAAACTTATTTAATGACTTGGAGGCTTCCGTTTCATTTCTGTTGTTTGCCTCAGACTTTCCAGTGATAGCACTGGCAAAAAGGAAATAAAACAAGACAAAACAAGACAGTAAGAAACTATTACCTCCTCAGAGAGGCAAAATAACTCATCAGAGCTGTAATTAGAAGGCAACAGTGCAGGTACTTAATTTTTAACATAATTTAAATTTATTACCAGAAAGGACACCATACAACAAAATTGTTCTGTGTTTATCAGTCTGTTTGAGAATTTGCAGACAGCTGATTGAAATTCACTTTCTAAAAAAAAAGTCATAGAAAAAACACGCTAAATTCCTGCACCTTCAGTTGAGGTCATTGGACTCTGAAGTTATAACCCCATTGGTGCAAATCATGTGTGCAAATACAATGAGCACGGAGGATCAGGCTACTGATCTGGGTTTTTTTTTCCCAAACCTTAGGGTATCATTAAAACCACGTCTCCTCTATCGCAGTTCTGCTCCTGAGGATGCATATCTCTGTGTAGCCTATGTATTGCACTTTAGAGTTTTTCCAGCTGACAGGCAATTGCAGCAATGAACAGATCTATCCTGAAACATGGGCACTATGTGTAGCCTTTTCCCGTCCTTTATGACTTTCCCTGACCTACTTGCAGGTAATCAATCCCTTCTGGATTTTCAACCAGTTCTTCCTTGTTTAAAATGTGGTGAAGCACTGGAACAGGTTGCTCAGAGGAGGTGTGGATGCCTCACCACTGGAAATGTTCAAGACCAGGCTGGATGGGGCTTTGAGCAACCTGGTCTAACGGTTGATGTCCCTGCCCATGGCAAAGGGGTTGGAACTCCGTGATCTCTAAGGTCCCTTCCAACCCAAACTGTTCTATGATTCTATGAAAATCAGAAGTAGCAGCTTGGCTTCCTCTAGTGACTTCCTCTTTTTCCTGAGATATGAGTTGTTTGCAGTGTGCTCAACAAGCTTGGTAGAGGCCTCCTTTTCTCACCAACAGGTAGCTGAGGCATATCTACCCAGTAAAATACAGGGCTCTGAAAGAGCAAGCTAAGCTGAATCAGTTCAGCTCTCCTCTGAAGTGAGCACCTGCACTGAGAAGTTGCAATGAGATCTCTTATTTGCATTCCTTCTAGTCCTGGCTGGCCTGATCAACTGCAAGCCACCTTCACCAATGTGTGAAGAATATCTTCTCCCCAAGATGACTCGTGTCTTTTCTAGAAGTGATTTGTACAGTACCCTCGAGCTGCTTATTCAAATTGACAACTGTTGATCAGATCTAAAGATCAAATAGTTTCCAGGGAATTCTTTCCTCAGAAATCATTTTGCATATCCAGGAATGGGACAGTGACTTGCTTCAAGGACATTGACTTCCAACTGGAGACAAATTCATTGTAAATGCCTGGTTTTAGCTGAGTTTGTTAGAAGGCTGAATTTTTTATTTAGGACTACCACTCCAGTTTTCAACCCCTTAAATTCCTCTCCAAAGTGGACATTTCAAAGCTTCAGTCCTTCCTGCAGTTTATCCCTGTTAGTGAATGTGTTGGAAACCTGTCTGAAAATATTTTGTTCCCTGATAATGCCTGATCGGTCTCTGGTCAACCCACAGCCTTTTTTTGTCTGGTCTGCATAAATCCCCAAATACAGTTTGGAATTCTTGTGGTTGTCTTTACTTCCTGCAAATTCTGTCTCCCACAGGTTCACCAGGGATCAGCAGAGTTGAATAGGAATGCCAGGCACCGCTGTCACTGTAAGAGCCTTTTCACAGCTTGTACCAACGCTGCAATCAGGTTTGGTGAAGGCATTAATTCTGTTGACTCTGATGTAATCCACAAACGATGTCTCTGTGTCCACAGAAATCCAGGTGGCTGTCTCTCCAGCAAAAGTTCTGCCTCTTCTTGCAGACAGATGAAGTACTATCCTGCTGCCCAGCCACGTGGATTCACTGCCACCACAAATACCCTCTCCAAAAAGTGCAAAGCTGAGCTTTACTTAGTTCTTACCTGTTACCACTTTCGTCCTTCATTATTTCACTTCACTAGACTGAAGATTTTAATTGCATCTTCCATTTAGCCTCAGTTCAGGCCTGTCTGCCTCAGCCAATTCTGTGGTTACCTGTAAAGCAAACACTCACTTGGTGGTTGCCAGCAATAATCTCAAGTAGCAGTGTTGTCAGTCGACAGTTATGCACTGTAAAAGGCTCCTTTTCACCTTTTTGCATTCTCCCCTCTGCACCTTTCAGAGAAGGGTGTTTACAGGCACGCTTTTGATAAGCTCTTGGTGCCTTCTCATCCTTTGCATCCAGCCTACTTGATCTTGCCATGGCATAATACCCATCCCTCAGTTTGCCATCCTGCTGGCAAAAGAAGGAAGAAGTAGGTGGAAGCATACTCCATGCAATAGATACCAAGAGATGCCCCTATTTCTTTGCCTGGGGTACGTCACCCACAGGAGTATCGTCCTCAGGTCTTCTGTGGAGAGTGGGTTCTATTATTTACAAAGCTGAAAAGTACCATGCAGTCGTTAATATTTGCTAATTATACAAACCTTTAAACTCCCAGTACATAAGTAAACCAAACTGATCAGTGGGAGCAGGGCATAGTTTTCCTACTGATACCCTATTTCCATGTTTAGACAGACCATTTGCATGCACAGCACGATGCAGTATGACTCAATCTGTCCGTAATGAGTTGCACCTTCTAGGCTGCTGTATTTCACTCACAAACAGTAAAAGTAGTAGGATTACTAGTCTGGTTTTGAGCTTATGAGTGCCCTCTGGCATGACAGATTCCACAGGAACCCCGCAGTTGCTCTCTTTCCAACTTTATTATTTTCTTAAATGTCAGTAGGGATGGCTTGATTCCCAAAAATATTATGAAAGAAGTGGTTAGTTCTCAACTCAGTAAAGGCTTTAAAATTCCTTTGAGACAGCATATTACCACAAAGTATTGAATTCTGGATAAAATTCTTCATACTCACATTTATTTTTTACATTGCATGTGTTTGAACACCATAATCAAAGCTGACCAGTTACTTTATGTGTGTTTGAATGGCAGTGAGGTCTTTGCAGGAAAGTACTGTCTGTCAAACCATTTAAAATCTATAATTATTACTACACTTTCAGTAACACAGTGATTTTCTTTTGCTTACTGTTTAGATATTCACATCAATAATTTTATTTTCCCCTGAACTGCTATAAATTCAAGTGCACTTGTTTTCTTCTCTTATTTTTCTTGGGGTGTCCTACTTGAGGTCTAAAGCAGGACCTCGGCTGGCTGCCACGTGTCCAACAAGCTGCTCTCTCACCCCCTTCTCAAAAGGACAGGGAGGAGAAAATAAGATGAAAAAGCTCATGGGCTGAAATAAAGACAGGGAGATTGTTCGCTAGTGTTGTCATCGGCAAAACAGACTTGACTTAGTGAAATTAATTTACTTTATTGCCAAAAAAAAACCACTTTCCTCTCCCTCCTTCTTCCCAGGCTCAACTTCACTCCTTCATCCCCAACTTGTCTACCTCCTCCCCTAAGCAGCACAAGGGGAGCTGGGGTTGGGGAACATGGGTCGCCGTCAGTCCATAATACTTTGTCTCTGCTGCTCCTTCCTCCTCATGTTCTTCCCCTGCTCCAGAATGGGTCCCTCACAGGGTCACAGGTCCTGCCAAAAAACCTGCTCGAGTGCAGTCTCCTCTCCATGCAGCTGCAGCTTCCTTCAGGGCACATCCACCTACCTGCTCCAGCATGGGATCCTCCATGGGCTGCAGATAGATACCTGCTCCACTCTGGACCTCCGTGTGCTGCAGGGGGACAACCTGCTTCCCCATGGTCATCTTCACGTCTGCAAGAGAATCTCCTGCTGTAGAGCCTGGAGCACCTCCTCCCCTTCCTTCCCCACTGACCTTGGTGTCTGCAGGGGTGCTTTTCTCACATTTTTGTCATTCTTCTCTCACAGCTGCTGTGCAATATTTTTCACCCTTTCTTAAATATGTTACCACAGAGACATGAGCAGCGTTGCTGATAGGGCTCAGTTTTGTCCAGCAGTGGGTCCGTTTTGGAGTCAGCTGGCACTGGCTCACTCTGGCATGGGGACAGCCTCTGGTCTCTTCTCACAGAGGCCAGCCCTGCAACCCCCCCACTATCAAAACCTTGCCATGTAAACCCAATAAAAACAGTGAGATTCTGTTCAAAATACTTTGTGGAAGGTGAAGGTTCTCAATGCCATATGAAATACCACTAAATCCCAGAAGATCCAATATAAACTATTCAGAGGAGGCATCTTTTTTTCTAAACTGTTTGGAAAGCTGGTGTTGGGCACTACCGTAGCTATATGTTTTAAAGCATTGTAATAGCAATTAGATAAGTGAGCATGTATAATCTCAAGTCTTATATTGTGAAATCCTGATTTTCTTTGGAGAAAGCAGCCCGCTCCATGACCCAACAGGATGTGCTATTAGATAGTAGGGATAATAAAGCCACCATGTAATGATGAATATGCCCCACCTTGTAATGACTAGACTTTAAATAATGACAAAAGTTATTGATTAACCCGGGGTTGGGTAGGATATAGCTGCTCTAGTAAAAGTTTACTATTCTATCTGAATGCTTGTTTTATTGAAGAACAGAAGAGTTGCATCTTCCCCACTCAGGCTAATAAGAAATGGGCAGTTCACATGTAAGTAATTATTTAATGCAGCAATTTCTTGTTTTTATTTTTGTCCGTTTTCACTTTAAATGACATTAATGCAGCTGCAAAAGAAGATTTAACCTCAAAATCTACTTTGTGTGGGTGGGAATCTTGTATATAGCTGGTGACATCCCTTAGCTGTAGTACACGGGTAATGATACTTACTGTAACACAAAGATTCTAGGTGATTTAACATCCATTGTGGCTTAGTTTAAAAGGGTAGCACTTTAATTTTAGGAAAAAAAAAAAAAGATGGGTAGGATAGGATGTCATGGGAAAACTCATTTTAGTTAGTTTAGCAAATTTGTGTTGGAACATTCAGAAAACTAAAATACTTCCCCAAAGATGTATGAAAACCTTTCTGTCCCAAAGGCCAGCACTTTCAAAATCTGGCTAACTTTATCTCTGAATAGCAGGGACAGGAGTAGTCTCAAAATGTAGTACTTACAGAAGGCTATGATTAAAGTCCAGGTGTCAGGATGTACTACATCAAATTACTGTATGAGTTTCAACTGTATGAGTTTGACAATTTTAGCAAACATTTGGGTGTTTAATATTAAATACCTACATCTGCATAAAGACACTTAACCCCAAAACAGTCTGGTTGTCAAAAGCTTATGTGGTAGCTTTGAATGATTGGTGCTTCTGAAAGTTGAGTAGCTTGTGGTGAGGAAGCTGGGGTTTTTAAGCTTCAATTTTAAAAATAATGGATAAAAGGCAATATTTATTCAGCAGTGCATTGCTGTCTGAATGCTGTCAGGCTGTCTGAAAACCTGCAGTTTTACACTACGTATGGATACACGACAGCCTGTTTGCTGATACAGGCTAATGTGACATTCGTTTTTCTAAGTCTATATTATTTTGGTTTGTGACTATTTTTTTTAATTCAAATTCAGCAAGGCCTTGAGAGATGCTGAGCATCTGCTGCTTTTAGACCAGCTCTCCAGGACATTTTCTTTGCCAGGAGTACCATTTGTACAAAGCTCCAGCTTTTTGTCCCCATGTGAAAGGGTACATGGTCCCATCTCCTCACCATCCTTTTGTAGCCTGGCTGCTTGTGTGAGGGGAGAGAATCAAGCCATTCAGCAACCTCCTTTTGTAGGAGACAAGGCCAAGAAAGCTCCTGCCCCATGTGTCCACATCAGCACACACAGGTTGTTGGCAGGTATATCAACAGGTTGTTGGCAGGTATATCCTGAGGGTCCCGACCCCGGAGACCCTTTCACTGGACACTGCACTAAATGCGTATTCCATTTAGGTTTAAACTGGCCAGTTGAGGTCTATCTATGGCAAGAGACACCTCAGCACTGCAGCTCAGTTGTATGAGCTCCATGCTGGACCAGGTAGCCTGGATATAAAGGCAGTACACTGGAGTTGTGCTATCGGCTCCAGTGGGAAGAGGTGTGAGCCCGTGTTGGAATAGAATCCCATGATTCAGCCCATGACTCATCTGGAAATTGCATCATTCTTTGTTTGTCCCTAGAAAATTGCAGGTAACCTTGGAGAAATGCCTGCATCTGCATCAGAGAACTGCTTCTGGAACAGCCTGAAAATATTAAATTCTTAACAACGCTTTTCAGCTGCAGTTTCTTCTTTCTCCTAATGTCATGATTTCGAACCATAGGTTCATGAGTGTCTTATGTGTTGTGTTTTTTAAACCTCCAGAGCAAGTCTTACAAACTCGCAGCGGATATACGGAAACCAGCCATAGGGACTACCAGTTTGTCAGCAGAGGAGCCAGTAAGCACTTATTTATGAAGGATGAGAGGGGCACCGTGGTGTTGCAGCACATGTTGCTGTGGTTTATGGTGGCTTTGGGAGGCACTGCAGTGCACAAAGGCAACTCCTCTTTCATGGTCAAGACTGACACTGGAAAGCTGGGTAAAACTGTGTTGCTTCATTCTGTTGAGTACTACATCTTTCCAAAACTTTGTCTTCTTTTAAATCTCAGGAGTGAAATCTTTTTTAACAGCCCATTTCTCTGCTGGGAGAAATATCAAATTAATCATCTGTGTAAAATGAGGTATTTTATTTGCTTAAATGGATTTAGGTTTCAAAACTTAATTTTAAAGTGTCTTTATTAAATGAAGTTTTCACTGAAAGCTAAGCATTGTTCGAAGAAAAAGTTCCATTATGTGGATGTTAAAATTGAAGTTTTCAGCTATATCAAAATGTCTCACTTTAAAATGGAGGTTTCATCAAAATTGCTGTCTTCCTGAACACGTACATTTTGAACAGAAGTAACAAATTTTATTGAAAAAAATACTTTCAACAAAAATTTCCAGCCAGCTCTAGCATGTACCTTTCTCACAGAAACTGAGCTCTCCATTAAGAGCTGCACCTGGTGCAACATTATAGCTCCAGATTTGTGTATTTCCACATGCTTTTTGCTCTCTGAACTTGAACCGTTTTTCTACAATCAGACTAAGTGTTTGACTGCACATCCTTGGAGATTTAAAGTCTGTAATTATTTGCTCTGTTTGAAGTCTTACCCATACTTCAAAATTGCCACAAATAGAATCAATCCACCTGAAAATCTGGGTAGCTTCTCTGCTGTAAGCAAGGTGCTTTGGGGACATTTTGGGAATAGCAGCAATAGTTTTGATGATGTGATAGTTTGAAAAGTTTGACTTTTTTGAAATTGTGTAATTGGTTTTTAGCCTTCTCTCAAGAATCCAAGAAGACTCTATGCATTATTCTGTTGTTCTCTGTGATGTTTGTGACTTGAATTAAGGGAGGGGAGGGGGCGCGTTGTGAGTTCATTGTTTTTAATTTAAAGCACATTTTGAGATTCTATGGGACTCCCTTGATTTTCATCTTCTCGTTGTAAAGGAGACCAAACTTTCTTCCAGGGAGGACTAAAATGTAAGATGGGGGGTGGCAGGTTGTTGTGGGACAGATGGTTTGAGAACTTGAAGGTAAAAAAGTAAGTATAAGCTAGAGAGCGCATCTGCAGGGGGGATCCTCTTGGGGGTAAGCTCACAAACATCACAAGGACTTCTGTGTTGGCTATGGATGTTTCTAGCCTTGTAGAAATGTTTCCTAGTACCAGTATTACCACAGCGTGATTTTATTATCTCATCACGAAGCTCAACAACTGCTATTTGTTGCTTCCCCTGGCAGACCAACATTCAGTGACAGTTGATTCTTGTTCAGTCTCTGGCCATAAGCCCACAGTCAGCAGAAAATAAATATACCTTCTTGTTTAGCCACACAACACTGGGGAAGAGCTATGGCAGATTCTTTTCATTTCCATAGTCCCCTTTTATCCAGGGCATTTGCTGTTCCTTTTAGGTCTGAAGCTTTCCTGTGAGTGCAGCTGTGGTAGGTGTTAAAACACATCTACTCATGAAAAATTAATTATGAGTTTGTGGCAAAAGAAAAGAACCCATCTGAAGTATCAAAGGGGCATTGCATTTATGTGTTACATCATGTAAACAGGTCAAACAATTGTGTTTTACAAAAACATAAAAAGTTCCGAACTATCTGGAGTCTAATGCCCGTCATTACATACAACAGTTTTGGTATGTTCTACCAAGTTCTGTTGTTACTATCCGGAAAAATGACTCTGCCTTGTTAACTATGGCTCTGACTGAAACAATGGACTGATGACTGCTACTCTGGGTGACTCGGCTGACGTGGGAGTGTCTTGAGATTTCCTCCACCCTATGAGCTGGAAAGGAGTTAGACACAGAAACCTCCAAGTTCACTAGACAGAGTTGGTTTGACGGACACTAAACATGCAATGTCTGTATAGTAACAGCCCCTCTGTGGTCTATATATATATAGATGGTATTTAGATAATGCATCCTGCAACGGAAGAAGCATATAATTTTGGGCCTTCCCTGATGGGGTGCAACATCCTTCCAGTTTTTCTCCTTTTAAATAATTCAGCTTTAGAAAGAATACACAAAAGAGACAGCATGATGTTCCCAAAGATTGTGTCCATGTATTTGAGCCCTGTGTAGGTATACTTAAGTCATGTTAGCTTTCATGCTGGCATACACAAGAATTTACTTCAGTTCTGTGTTAACTTACCAAAACTCGTCACAAGTCTTAATTGAGTTAATAAGTGTAAAATTTTTAATAAGATGTAAGAAAACTTGAGCTATCTCTTTATCAGTAGGTAAGTCAGAGATTGGCTATCTCTGATGGAAAAGAGGCAGAATCTGCCAGTTTCCAATCATTTTAGTTATCATTATCCCCACTGGCCCACCATACAAAGTGTTTTCTAACCAGACATTAGGGTCAATAACTAAAAGTAGACAAGTCCACCACCAGTGTAACATAGAATTGTTCCAGACTTGGAATCCTAGATTTGTCCCAGATGAATAAAGCCATTTGTTTGCCATTTTTTTGTGGCTTCCATTTGCAAGATAAGAATTAAAAGGAAATGACTCATGTCTGAACACAGGCATGGAGTCTCTGGAGATTTCTGGCATCTTTTCCTGCCTCAGCTTCAGCTGCCACACAAGGGGAGTCAGGTCCCTGTCAGCCTTGTGTCACCTCTGACAGCGCCACCACGGGTTCCAGGTGCTCTGGCACCTCTCAAAGGTATCTATATTTCAAGTAGATGAATTGAGCTACCTAGAAATAAAAGCTCCAGTTTTGCAACTTTGGCATTCCCACTGCATAGTACCCTGGTAGCTAACTCTGATTTTAAAAGTAATCTGCATTAGGGAGTTCCACCAACCACAAAGAAGGAGTGGACACATTAAAACTGGATGGAGTGAAATGCAGCTGCAAGAAAACCCTCTAAACATATATTTCCTCATAATTGTGGACTTCTCTATCATGGTGATGAGTGTGAATAAATGGAATGGATAATAAACTAGCCATAAGCTGTTATGAGACGGTATATTAACAGCTATTTAGAAAAAGAAGGGTCATTGTAGGAGATTGATGGTTTTAAATTTGCAGTTTAAATAACTTGTTTGTAATAGGAAAAAGTAAATGCCACTAATTTTATAAGGGCCTTGCTGTCTCTGTTGTTTCAGTCTTAGGTGTAGAAAATAAGGTTGTTTGCACCTCTCCATTTGGAAGGAGTCACTGAATCATCGCAAAGGCTGTCGAGTAATGAAGCCCAGTCAACATGACTTACATACATTGTATTATTCATTGTATTAACGCTTCGTATAGAAGCTGGTTTGTTCCCAATAGCAACAGACTGTCAGCACCAAGCTAGCCTGACAGTGCGTGTTGCTGGCGTATACAGCTGTGAGACCTAAAACAGCCGTGAGGATTTGGGAGAGTGACAGCCTGCCTGGCAGATGGCGGGTGGCATTCAGCGATGCCGATACCATTCTCTGAGCAGTCAAGGAGGCAGATGGCAATTTTCCAGTTACATATTGTGGCTGACTGAGAAAATTGCTCAAACAAACAAAAATGACAGGTACATTTGACAAAACAGCAGAGGGGGGAAACTTGTGGTCAAAAGGGCTCATGTAGTCCTCACCGTAGCGCTTGCCACGTCAAAAAGGTGTTTCTCAGCCCCACCTCTCACTGCCGTAGCATGAACCCTGGTGCCTCCTGATACTGCCCCACTGCCAACACGCCACAGCTGTGGGCTTCTCTTTGTTCTTAAATGTTAGCACCCATCTACTCTGACCTGTGTGCTAAAAGCCTTTACATTTCACATAAATTCCTGCCTGAATAATTGAGCCCAATTGTTTGAAGTTCTCTGAAGAAGAGCCTGCAGAACATCTTTCTTTGATGCAAGGGTGATAGGAGATGCAGTATCCACTATCCGCTAATGACCAGATATCCTCATCCCTGAACAGCCTTCCCTGGCTAGATGAGGCCCCACCTTGCCTACTAGCAATCTTTGATTCTTTTGCTTCTCCACCGTATTAAAGAGCTCTAATATTTAAATTTGCTCATGGAAATACCTATGCTCTGAAATTAAATGGGCTTTATCTGCTATTCTGCCCTTTCTGGTCGATGGTCTGGAGCTTTCTGAGCCAGTTGCCCTTTTATTCTCCAGGAATACTTGCAGCCCTGTGCCCAACTGGCTGACACGGCTGGGAGCAGGGCTGTGCTGGTGTCCAGGGCCTTGCTGCCACATGGAGTAGCCACAGAGGCTCACTGAGCCCTGTGTTCATTATGCCCCAGGGTCCTCATCCATCCCATAGAAAAGCCAGGGGCTCCCAGTGGAGGGAGAGTCCTCTGTCTGATGGCTCTGAGAGCTCTCCCAGCCACAGTTCTGGCCTGTGCTGTACACGTCTCCAGGCTCTCGGCCATGGGTGAGGGAGGGATGTTGTTCATCAGGCAGGTCGGATGCTACCACTGAAATGGCTTTTCTTCTTCTCTTTTGATGTTCATTCCAGTCTTTACTGCATTTTTAACTGTAACGAGCAGGCTGATTTATTTTCTATTAGGAATGCATAGGTTTAAAATAAGGTGACAATAATAAACCTTATCCAGGGCTAGAGGCTGTGACTATTCTGTTCTGCTCATACCTTCTGCTACGATTCAAAAATTGACCCAGTTCAAAGGGGCCTAAGGTTAGTGTTACAATATGGTGAAAAAAATAATTATGACTGGAAATGTCTGTTCTGGTAAATCAGATTATTGGTGAAGTACAAACACAGCATCATGTTTTCAGTTTGTCATTGGAAGTAGATCAGAACCAAAATACCGCAGCCTACTCCCATTTTTATTCTTGTGTTTTTTTTCTTATCACATGGAAATGCTTGGGGAAATGAGTGATGAGATTTGGGCTGTTTGTCTCTAAGACTATCCCTTTGAGTAAGAGCTTAGAAGCTGCTCTGCTAACAGGATGTTATCCTGACAACGTGTGAGGTAGAAGATGAAAACCACAAGATCGAAACAACGTGCCCTTTTTTTTTTTTCTCTATCCAGTACTGTTAGTCTAGGATTAAGATTGTATTCCAGTTGCATTATAGCTTATTAAAGGCTTCTGCCAGGATAAATAATTAATCTTGAGTATATGTGTGTTGATAAAAAATTAATCATGTAGGTGCTGATTTGCCAAAAGCTGTCTTCTGTGATGGTAGTGCATTAGATACAATTTAACTAACGAGATAAACACCCCAGTCCTGTTGTTTGTCATGCTAACAAGGGGACTGGATGGTTCAGGACATTTCTTGGTAGACAGAGGAAATAAATTCTCCTCTCCACACAAAAGAGGAATACAGAAAATCAGAGGACTGGAAGGCACCTTGAGATGTCAGCTCACTTATCCATTGCCTACAGCAAAATCGGCTCTGCCCAAACCAGTCCTGACAGCTCTAGCAGCGCTGAGCTGGAAGAGAACTGGTTCATTAGCTGGAGACAAGGCTACCCGAAGGTCTTTGAACTGGTGACTCAGTGACAGTGCACAGCGAAAACTGAGAAATCTTAACAGGTTCTACAGTTTTTGATCTGTGGTGGGGTTTCAATTGTTTTGGCTTGTTTGTTTGTTTTTCTGGCATTCCTGTGCTCACCTTTGGGAGATTATGGATTGTTTGGGGCTTGGCTTCCTAAAGAAACAAGATGCATGGCACGGCAGTATGTATAGATCTGTTACTCCAGCTAAAAACAGTTGAACCCACTGGACAATTTTTAGATTAATTTATCAGCAGGGTGTTAATCTCAAAATCATTAGGTGCCTGTTACATTTCCTGAAAATCTTGAGGAGAGAGAAGCTGGATTAGAAATGCCCTGAACATAAGACTGAGGCATGAGCTCACCTGCTTGGTTGACAGAAAAGCTCAAGATTGTTGCACATGGAACTGGTTCATGTCATTCTTTGTAAAACCTCCACTTTACCCAATGCATTTTCATGAATGTAATTAAAAATCCGTGAATAATAAGAAAACTGGCAAAATAGCTGTGGTTTGATTCTGTTGGCCACCTCCAGAAACCATTGGAGATGTCCCCAGAAATGTGAGCCATCCACACTAGGTTAACAGATGCAGGTGCCATAGGAGACCACTCATGTCAGACAGGCAGTGAGCAGCTTACCCTGGGGCACCTATAACGGTACCACATGCCTATGTTTAGACAACTGACCAGTGCCCTAAACTTCATTCCAGGGGTCAGTGCTGTAAAGAGCATGGTTGGCTCTGTCTGCCCTTTCTATGTGCTGCCGTTTTGAGATTTATTATGTATTTCTGTTAAGCCAAAGAAAAATAAAAACATCAACCAAAGAGAAGCTTGAACTTAGACATCCACTAAATAAAGCACATAAAACAGACCTGGCAAAAATGAAGACTGGGGTAGACACTCAACATCCCTGGATCAATCCAGCCCTTTTTATAACTCTGCCCGCTGCTATTAGACTTGTATCTCAACTGCTGTGGTCAGCAGCCACCTTCCTGATGGCTCTTCCTGGTGATTTGCTTGTAAGGATCTGCATCTGCATTTTCCCATGTACCTTATCAGCATCAATCTCTGCTGGAGCTGCAGCAGGTGAGCACTGTCAGCAGCATCCTGAGCAGCTACCCTTTCTGGTGTTCTGACCTCACTCCTCCATAAGCTTCTGTTCCCGAGCATGGTTCTGGCATCTGCTTGAGATGACAGAAATAAAAAAAATGGCTGTGATTGCTCAGCTCTATTACCGGGTATTTTCAGGTAGGGTACATTGTCTGTCTTTTGCAATATGGTAAGTTACCTGGCACTTAGGGTCATACTTTAGTGGTGGACTTGGCATTGTTAGGTTTACAGTTGGAATTGATGACCTTAAAAACTTTTCCAACTTAAATGCTGCTATGATTCTAAGCTCATGGTAGTGCTGCTTCTGTTCTTGTCCACTGATAGATGAGCACTTTCTATGTACTACAAGCTTATTTGCCTTTAGCTAAAGGAAGATACTAGATTTTGTCTTCAGAAATATCTGCAATGTATTGCAACTACCCTCCAATTCTAACTATTGATGCCTTGAATCCACCAGAGCTTTTATTTCCCCTTCTTCCCCCACCCCCACCCCACCC
>VXBJ01004964.1:0-35637 GCA_013400055.1 Nycticryphes semicollaris
CCGCCGCAGCCGCCGCCGCCGCCGCACCACCCGCCGCAGCCCAGCCATGTCGTGGCCACCATCGAGAACCTGCCGGCGGAGGGCGGCAGCGGCGGCGGCAGGAGCGGCATCTCCGCGCCCTCCTCCAGCGTGCGCCAGAGGATCAGGAAAGTGTTGAACAGGTGAGGCCGGGGGATGGACCGGGGCTCCGGAGGCACGGCACGGCGCGGCGCGGCTCCCCGCCCCGCCGCAGCTCGCCCTGGGGCGCGCAGGTCCCGGGGGCGGCCGTCGGGGGAGCCCCGGCCCGGCCCACTTGGAGAGATGGAGTGGGATGGGGCGCGAAGGCTCCGGCTGGGGTCTGCTGGGCTGGGCTAGCAGTCCCTTTCCCTACGGAAGCCACGGGCAGGGGGCGGCGGCGCGGAGCCTCCCCCGGCCCATTGTTGCTTCTGAGGCGGCGGCGTGAGGCGCGGCCCCCGGCCCGCTCCCTCCCCGCCGGGGCTGATGCCCGTCGCACCTGCCCTGCCTGCAGGCACGCACACACAGCGGGATCCCCGCCTGCTTCAGCTTTCCTGGCCCGCCGCGGATACGCGGGGGGCGGCGGGGAGAAGGGACCCGGGCGTCCCCGTGGTCGCATCGCGGCCGGTGGTAGAGGCGCCGCCGGGGAAGTTGGAGTGTGGGCGCCGGGCGAAGAGGGGCGGCGGGGAAGGGTCGGTCCCCCCGGTCCCGGCGGGGTCTGCAGCAGCAACCGGGCGGGTCCTGATGCTGCGAGGGGCCAAATGGTCGCGGGTGAGGGCTTTTTTGCCCGATTTCTGACCAGCTCGCGTGGTCAGGGCGAAGGATGCTCTGGCGTCGGGAGCGGGATGCTGCCGAGACCCGCGCTGGTCGCTTCGCCTGTGCGTGTGGCTCAGAATTGTCAGTGCCAAGAGAGGAAAACTGCAGAGTAGTCGGGGTAAATTATTTCACCAAACGCACAAGAAAACATTGGAACCATCTTACTTAAATCCTTCACCCCCTCCTCTTCACCAGTTGTATCTTCTGCATCGCATTTGATTAGGGCTGATGGTTTTTTTAAACTACAAAACAGCATCTAACCATAGCCTGGGTGGTTGCACTTCTCCAGAAAGAGCCTCTGAGCTCCTCTCTGAAAAGCCATCTGAAGACATCACTTCTGCCTAATGACTTTTATGTGTTCAACAGAGCAGTTGCAGTGTTAGGAGCAGGAATGGGATGGTGGGTACCACCGTGGGCCTCATTGTCCCTTGCTTTAGTTGCAGATACTGTGTAATATGGATGAGCAACTAAGAAAACCAGCTCTTCTCTCTGGATATACTAGTTTTGAAGATAACACTCATTGACTCTTTCAAGGTTTTACACATTAGGAAATTATCATTTTTACTGTCTTTGTTACCAATACCTGAAGGAATTTGATTGCTCACAGATCATTGCTATTATATGCAGTTAATTAACTGTTACCATTATAGGAGATCCTCAGAAGCATCAGTAAGGGAGGAAATATTTATCCTTTGTTATTTGAGCATGAGAAGGATTGAAAAGAAGTTGAAGCAAGTAAGAGCTGATTCAGCTCAAACTCAATTACACATTTTCTTGTACGTGTGCTTTTGCAACTCTCATATAATAAAATTCACTGAATTCCTCAACCCAACGGTCTGTGTCATCTTAGGTGTCCTGTGCCTGCAAAACCCTGCTCTCCTTTTGCTTGATCATCCTAAGGTGTGTGTCAGTCCTGAAATAAGACACTAGAGAGAAGTTTTCTCAGGGGCAGCAGGAGATGTATGAAGGTGTGATGAGGGAATCAAATGCAGAAGCAATAGGTATGCCTGTTCAAGAGTGTTAATAGTGGCTCTGGGGAGCCGTCAAATAGATCACAGTCTTCATGGCTAGGAGGTATTGGATTAATTCATACAGTTCAAGCAGTTATGTTTATGTATATATATGACTTTCAGCCATAGACTGAGTCAAATTTATATTTATTGTTATGTATATGTGATTAAAATGAGAATATCTAGATTTTTATTTTATTTTAAAGGGAGAAAAGGATAGAAATTGGCTCTAGTGACCAGAGTTCAAATCTCTGTTGATTCACAAACTTGATTCTAGAAATGAGATCTCCCATCACCTAGAGCAGCACCCTGATGGGCAGGAGCCCAGCCACTTTCCCATGAATATGTTCTTTTCTCCTCCTCAAACACAAACCAAATTTATGTGATTTATGGAGAGGGAGAATACTTATTACTGTGGTATTTAAAGTCATTCTCTTTGTGTAAGGAACTCCTTTAGCCCATCCCAAAGTCTGCATCAAGGGAAACTTTGCCCAGGTTAGGTTTCTTTCAACTTTACATGGGAACTAAGGACTCAGCCTGTGTAACATCATGGCTTTCATGCAATGGTTCTGTTGATAGGGTGAAATGAATCCTGACACAGTGAAATGAACGCCAACAAAATGTTTATGTTTTCATCTTTTATGGAAACAATAGAATACAAATGTGTAAGGGAAAATAAAAAATATTTATGCTTTATTTCTAACAAAGTAGCAGTCCAGAACAAACCAGGGTTTGGCTTTTTGAATTAATGTTTTTCTACTGGAAAAGGGTAACACTTTCTCTGTGCTGTCTATACTTTGTGTGCCCATTCGGTTGAAACCCATTTGTGAAAAGTTCCTGATTGACTCATTGAGTTGAGCTCATGTGCTTCTGTTTTCTGATGAACGAAGTGAGGGCTCCTCAGGCAGGCAAAGAAAATTAAAAGGTTCACAACAGCTGGGGTTGCCAGAAACCTGCCCGAAGCCCCTAGAATCATAGAATCACAGAATGGTTTAAGTTGGTTGGGACCTTTTAATGGTCATCTAGTCCAACCCGCCCTGCAATGAGCAGAGACATCTTCCGCTAGATCTGGTTGCTCAGAGCCCCATCCAACCTGACCTTGAATGTTTCCAGGGATGGGGGATATCTACCACCTCTCTGGGTAACCTGTGCCAGTCTTTCACCACTCTCATTGTGAAATTTTTTTCCTTGTATCTAGTCTAAATCTACCTTCTTTTAGTTTAAAACCATTACACCGTGTCCTTTTGCTCCAAGCCCTACTAAAAAGCCTGTCCCCAGGGAAGGGACAGACTCTAGTATGGTCAGGGAGGAGACAAGACAGCAGTAAAATGGGAATAGACACCTGCAGAAAATGAGCATCATTTCTTTCTCACTTTATGTGGAGTAGTTTGGTCATCCAGGCACTTGGTGATTCCTGAATTCCCTTAGAAGGTTCCTCTTAAAATTGCTTTACAAACTATGGAAACTTGTTTTAACTTCACCTTCAAACCTCTCCTTCCTGTTCATTCAATAGATCCTGAGGTAATAGAGATGCATCAGAACAACACTCCCCCCCACGCACCCCCCAGGCTCTGTATTGAAAGCAGAGCTGGCTGACTGTAAAAATCTATTTCAGTGATCACAGCAAACACTGCAGTCTGTGACAGAGTTGGCTATAACATAAACCCAAAGTAAAACACAAAACTGAAGGGTCAGAATCATGGAGGACTGGAGATGCTCAACGGAATTGTGGGATTTACTGGAATAGTTTCACTATTTTTAGATTGATTTTTAGATATATTTTACTATTTTAGATTTACTGGAATTCTGAAATATAAATTCTGAGCTGCCGGTGATGCTGAACAGGACCTGCTGCAACAGGAAGAAGCTTGCTGTTATCCTTGAAGTCTGGAGTGGATGGTTTTGAATTGCCGTTGCATTAAGGGGAAATGTTGTGGTGATTACACACGGCAAATACTTTCCTGGACCTGTGATTCAGAGCTGTGGTCCATGAATCCCAGCTGCAGGGCCCTGCCTGGTACCTTACTTGTGACATTTGCTCAGTAGGTGTCCCTGGCTGACCCTGCCCTGCTATATTGCCGGGGAGAGAAAGAATAATGTTGGCTGCTTGATTGCTTTCTTGCTTCCCCACAGCCTCTGCGAAGCCAAAATTGGACTCCACCAACTCTGTCTGCTTGTAGAGGACCACTTAATTAGCAGTGACTCACCTGCTCCATATAGCCTCCCACCTATAGTGGGAAGCAAAAAGAAAAGGAGAAAATCATGTGGCTTGGAGCTCTGCAGCTCTCCAGGCTTCCACCCTGACACCAGCGTATTTCAGAGATACTTCTTGGTGGGTCTGAACTCGCTCTGTCTGGCTGTATCCCAGCACAGAGTGGTGGCTTGTCTCCCTTCCTTCCACTCCCTGGGTGACTCGAATGGTCAAGAGCAGAGAATCACCTGCAAAATATTGCCTGTGGCCCCTGAAACCTTCTGAATGAACTTGCAGGCTGATCTAAGAGTGGTTATCACCTCCTCAGAGGAACTGGGCAGAGAATAACCATTGCTGAAACACAAAGGGAGCAGGTTGCCATTACTTCTTTGGGGGATTCTTGCTAATTATTTATCTAAATGAGAGCCAGCAAGTTAGGTACCTGCTTATATGTGGACATTATCTTGGCCCCAGGACAGGGAGGGAAAACGAAGTTTCTGCAAGGAAAATGAGTTCCTATCTTTAGATACTGTGGCAAAGTTATTTTACCTGAGTAAATGATATTATTCTGGGAAACAAAAAAGCCCCACACCCACGTCAATGAGCTCAGGTCTCCGAAGTAACATCTAAGGCCCTGCTGTTGTATTGCTTTCCTTGATGAGGAGGTTTTTAGAAAGCTGGACATCACATAGATTTTTCTAGGTTTACCCACTTCTACCTTTTAGTACTTTCATAAGGAATACTAGCTATAAAATCTAGCCTTGCCTTATCTTGCTTTTTCAAGGACATCTTCATGTGCTTTTTCTTGCTTTCTGTTGCTAAATGGCACTTCGTATTTTTTCAGAAATTTTCTAAAAATAATATGAGAATATTAGAGACACATTCAACTTGATATCAGAAAATGAAGCAAGAGTAATTTCAGGCACTCATTCTCATGCCATCTTTTAAATAGCTTTGTAGTTATGTTCTCTGCACTAGTGAATTGCAAAAGCTTTCTTTGGAGCAATGTGAGTCTCTCTCTACTTCTTTGCCCACTTATTCATTTCTCAGATAAATTTTAGCTGTGTGCATAAAGCTAGTGTATGGTCTAATTACCACTACCTTTCCTAGGAAAAGGGAGAAAAAATAATTTTGTTAATAAGTAAAACTTGTTAAGCTAGGCACTGATTTATTGAACAAAATTATATGTAGAAAAGCAATTTGGATTCTTCTTGTCAGAAAGCCAGGCTGTTCAGGTACAGTCTGAGTGAAACTTGTGCCTTTTTAGGTTGTTACAGGCCTAGTTCATCCCAGAAAATGGAGATGAGGGAGAATTTGGCCCACTAACTGACTAACTTTAAACTTGAACCGTGTGTCAAGTCTACTAACTTCAGAGATGAGAGCTGTTTAAATGACAGCTCTAGAATCAAAAGCTATAACCCAAGAATTTTTTTTTCTAATAACCCGTAGTCACATAGTAAATCAGACACAGGGAGTTTATGTACTAAAAAGAACCTGAAACTGAATAAAAATGAAATTGAGGCGATGTATTTCATTGCCCCAAAGCAATAACGTCTTTCAGTTGACTGATCAGAGAGGCAAACAAACCAAATAATTTATGGCATTTTTCCTTAATGAAAAGCAAGTCAAGGATCAAACACATCATTTCTGGAATCCAAAAAAAAAAAAAAAGAATTCACTTTCTTCTTCAGAACAAAAGGATTGGCTTCCTTTGGGATTTTTATTCTTTAAAAGTACAAATAGCTTCTCAAAGTCCACCCAGAATAACAGTGATTGTAGAAGAGTGAATCTGAGCCCAATTCACATAGCTGTAGCTCTCCTGTTAGGTAAAAATATTTATACCATTCTGAAGTAAGTCAGAGAAAATGAGCTCAGAGTGTAGATAAAGCAACTAGGTTGGCTTTCTTTTTGGTGGGGAAAGTGGGAAGGTCATATCTGCCTGTAGGAACACATCCTGGCAGAGGATATAGAAACCAAGTGATGAAAAATTGTCCAGTTTCCTTTTCTCATTAGTTTACTTGTACTCACCATTTTGAAAGCAAGTGACCTCCGGGAATTAAGCTACATCGCCCATAATTTGGGTGCTGTAAAATATGTCGCCGATAATTTAGACTGTAAAATAGGAGAAAAAGAAGCTCTCCCCTTTCACCTCCTAACAACTTATTTCAGTGAATGCACACTTAGTGGTGCAGTAGTACACTTAAAATGCTTTGATTTAGGAGTGAAGATGAGCTAAAGTGCATAAAGCTCCCACGTTGCTGCTGTAGCAGGTGCTGGAAGTCTGTCCAAGTATGGTTGCAAAGCGTCTGAACGTGGTTTCCTAACAAGTTCTGGAGTCGGTGTTGGAAAGCTGTGTCCTCCATGTCTTGCTTTGGCTCCTGAGAATATTCTGAAATAGGAATTGTTTGAAGCGGAGTGATTTGATACGGTAAGTGCACTGTAATCTAAACCTGACAGCTCACATGCTAATTGGGAAAAGGCTTTCTCGAGGAGGGGCAACCTGGCAAGGCAAAATCTGTGGGTGTCTTCTGTCTACCTATGACACTCCGAAGGCTGGTACTCGCTGGGTGCCTGTCTGTAAGGGGCAATTTTTGACACTGGCTGTGCCGTGGACTTTGGGAAGGGGTTACTGCCTCTTGAACTGGGGAGGTTTCAAAGGAGCAGCGCTGTAAATGGCTCCATAGAGAAAGCTGGAGAAATGGACAGAGTGGCTCTTATGGGATGGACAGAGCAGCTTTAATGTGCTAATGAGGGGAAGGCCAGATGCCAGCAGCCATCAGAGGGGCTCTTTGTGGCTGTGCCTCTTTGGCGATGGCTGGAGTCTCTGTCCTTATCGTGCTTGTTTCTGCAGGCAGAGGGAAACACTGGGGCTATTAGTGAGGTGTTCCCTTCCTTTAAGTCAGCAGATAGCCTTACAGATCAGCACTTGAATACTGATTAGGGCTAATTACCAGGAAAGCTTAGGAAAAAAGAACTTGCTGAAGAAGCTCAATTTCAAAAAACTACAAAAAATTGCCCCCCAGACCCAGCAAAATAGAAAACCCATGCTCAAAGGCTTGTGAGGTGAGCTCAAACTCCTCTGAAATCACCTGTTGCAAGAACAGCTGTATGGGGGCTCATAAATTGCTATGACTGTTAAGTGTGTAAGTATAGGTGGTTGTGAAATTCATGTTGTGAACTACCTAATCTACCTGTCTCGCCTTATTTATGTCTGTCATCTGTCTCTCTGGGATTTTTACTCAAAACACGCAGGTTTTGAAGCTTGTCTTTCAGCTTTCTCTGACTTGGTTCCTCTCATGATTTAAGAAAGCATTTCTTCAATATATATTCTCTCTCTGTCATTTTTCTCAGAGGCACCAAATGATTGAGGTAGTGAGTTTGACTCCCATGCATCACATTCTCCTCAATGTGGCTGGAACTAAAGAGCGAGAGATGGAGGAGGGAGGGTCCCCACAGCCCGGCTGTGCTCCTGTGGCAATACTGCGCCGTACTTCTGCAAGCAGCGTGCCTGCTTTTTGGGATGTGCCATGGTACACAGTACTAGGCAAGTAATCTCCTAGACAAGGTGGATGACTCTCAATGTCACCAGAAAGGTCTGTCCACAAATGATGTTGTGTAGCTGCCACTGCAAAAAATAGTGACACTTGCTAAGCCAATCTTCTGTTTGTAGCTGATGCGGTCATTTCAACCTTACAATTTGAGTTTTCTTTTGGTGTAGTGGTCAGTTGCCTCCTTACAGTGCCTTTTCCAGGAAGGAAAAGTCCATACTCCACCTTCAGATAGGTCTGAGCCGTGGCAGCATGTAGGAATTTAAGAGCCACCTGGTGAATCTTTTCTTTTGCTATACCTTTTTTTCCTGACAGAAAATGTAGACCTTGGCAAGCAGGATGGGATTTTCTCAAGATTGCATGTTCATCAAAGCTTCTTATGTCCAGACTAGATTTTTTTTGGATGGAGAGTGAATAAGACTTCGTGGTAATCTGCTGGTGGGAGTAGGAGACCAGGTTTAACTCTGCTTTGCTACATCCTTGAGGGCTGCTGTGAATGCATGGGCTGTGAGGTTCTCTTGGGCTGAAGAACCTAAAAAGGTCATGGTTTTGTCCTAATGCAAAATGGGAGAACTTTTTCAATTTAAAAGTTTGGAACCAGAAGATGCTTTTTTGCCCAGCTCATCTCCCAAGGCATTTCAGGCTTCAAGGTGTTCATTTACAACAGCACACTATGCTTGAAGCAGATTGCTGCATCTCTAATACAGATAAATGAGGTAATTTATGTCCAGTAGCAAGACCATAATTATTACCTCCAAAACCTTAGTGTTAATTGCAACCTGCAAGCCGGTATTAGCTGATGATGGAATGAAAACAAAATTTGAAACATTTATAGTGATGGGCATTCGTTTACTTAGCCCTCTCTGGTGCTCATTTATCAAAGAAACTGTTGCACGTGTGTCCAGAAGCCTGTGTTACTGTCTGTTCTTGGGCTGCATTCATTTTAAAATGGTGCTGTCTTCTGTACCACGTTTGTTCTTGTTACTTTGTCTCATCTGGCAAGTGTTTTTTGATGTGACCTGACTTTTTCTGGTTTCCATTTGGTAGAAATGGAAAATGAGTCAAGAGGGGACTAAATGTTTCCCCCTGTTTGGTGAAATGAAGAGAAAGCCACCGACAGCGTGGGAAGGAGAGAGCTGCAGTCTGCTCCTCCTCTGGTGTCTCTTCATCTACCTCATTGAAGAGGAAGAAGGCTCCACAGCTCCACTCCTGGATATCTCTAGCCTAATAACAAAAATCCTGACCCTTACTGTAGCCGTGGGGCTGCTAGCCCCACTGTCAGCTGAAGTGGGGGGGATTAAAGGGGCTGAGCTGAACAAGAGTAATGGCTACAAGGTAAAAGTGAATTCCCTCTGCCTTTTTCCGAAGAGAGGAGGTTGATGTCTGTGTCTAAACCGTTCAAGACTGTGAGTTGCAGGCAGGGGAGGCCTGAAGTGACTCACTGACAGGTAGGGGCCTAATGCTCCGAAGGGGTTATGCTCCTGATGCTCCCGATGCTATGCTTTCTGGTTTTTACTGAAACTTGAATCTTGAAGTTGTCTACCCAGGTGACTCTGTGGCTATCCAAAGGTGCAATATTCTTCTGCATGGCTCTTTGCTTTTTTCTGCCCCTATGATGAGATACAAATGCTGGAAAATATTTAATAAAATTAATTTAATTGTGCCATGGTTATTGTAAGCCCAGATATTTTATGGAGTTTAAATAGCTGTGCCTTTTCAGTGGCTTCTGATTTGGGCCATTTACCTTATGAAATCTCTTCTTCCTAGAAGCTGAGAGCTCTAGTGAAACTGAGCAAGTTTTTCTTTCCTGTTGCTTCTTTATTTTTCCCTCTCTGAGGCTTCTACAGACATGAAATGCTTTTGATTATGGTTTTTAACTCCCTGCTGCCAGTATATTGAGGTCTGTGGGGACCGTCCTGGGAAGATTGAAAGTGAGGAATGACAGCAAATAGCAAGTAAGTTGGGAAGAGTTGAGCAGGGAGCTGGAAAATATTTTGATAGTTGTGGGATTTGATACTTGAAGAAAATAAAACTTTAATGTTGTAGATACAATTTTCGTTAGGCTGGCTATGAAGGTTAAGTATCAAGCAGAAGAAGTTTCCAAGCTTTGTCTAATGTGGTGGGGAAAAAGTAGGTGGGCACCCAAGTATATATAATGGTCAGTCTAAAGCACCTCCTTTTTCTGCATGACCTACCTGATATGTACAAGTAACTTCCAGTCAGATTTTGGTTACCTGACCCCCTCTGTTGGGTCCCTGTTGTGCTGAAGGGGATGCTTTGTAGCAAAACAACTATTTTTCTGGAATGTAGAGATCCTAATTTGCAGAAGTTCCTCCCAGAAGTTCTGGGTCAGAACTTGTGGGCAGGTGTGTGGACAACACCTGTGCATAGCCCTGGAGTCCTTCTTGCCTCCTCTTCAGGTTCTTCTACAAAAGCTGCTTTGCTTTGATTTAGTGCTGACCAGTATTTCTTTTTTTTTTTTTTTTTTTGACAGTGTATTTCAATGTTTTTTCAGGTCGAGTTTGTGGCAGGGAATATCATGTCTTTGAAGAGATTCAGTAGAGTCCAGGACATTTGGAGGACTTAATCAAAAACACAGGTGCAAAGCGGTGTGATGGTTCTTGTGCGTGCATAAGGCACCGCTTACTGGCACTGAAAAAGAAAATTCCATGTTTTCTCTCATTTAGCCAAACTGATGACATCAGAACAAGTGTTCAGTAGCAGAAATGCACTCAGGGAGTGGGGCAGGGTGGTCAGGGTGAGATACAGCACCATGTGGTGGTTGGAGCGTTGCCCAAAGTAGACGAGTTATGTTGCCTCTGCATTAACCAAACACAATCTCTGGTATTTAAAGTTTCACCTGTCTAATGTGGTTACTTGAGTTTAAGACAACAGATATTTCCCTAATAATTCACTTGAAAAAAATACTCTGTATGCATAAGTATACGAGATCTTTTAAGATTAACTACAAAAGTTACCCAAATTTAATTTCCTGTTATAAATAAATAAGTTCTAGCATGTTTTAACTCGGAAAAGAATTTCTGTTAAATTCAATGTCTGAAATTGGGCACACATATCGATTTGGTAGGTATTACTGTGTTAATGGAACTTATTATTACTCAGCTAGATTAATTTATTAGATTTATTCCTACATTTTAACAACCTATAGATGTATTGAGACATTAGCCCACAGAATCAATACCAATTTGTTTTCTCATTTATGAATGGTCTTACTAACATCCAAAATACTGTTACACTTGAGAGTATTTAGCTGCATTTTATTTTGAAGCATACACTCCAACAATTTTAAATGTGTCTTTCTTCTTTGTCCTTTAATGATTCTTTTTTTTCTCCCCATGTATATGGTCTCTGTTTGAGCAAAATGCCATGCATCAGGTATCAAACAAGTCATGACCATCCTCTAGTCATTGGGACTAGTGGGCAGTTCATGTGGTTTTGCAAGGTGAGGACTCTGAGACCAGACCTAATCTTTGAGATGTGTTTTGGCTGCTGTTCTCTGTGGCAGGCCCAAAGCAGGAGAGGGAACAAAGGTAAAAATGTACCTTACAACTGGATTGCCTGCCAAACAGAGTGTATTTGCATGTTTTTCTTTGTGAGCAGTGGCCGTGCATGTATTTGTCTTTCATAAGCAGCGGTGCTTATCTGAGAAGCAGTAGCAAAGACCAGATGAAATGGGTAACCAATGTGAGGTTTGTTTGCTTCTAGAGTGTGAGCATCAGATGGGACCTGCTGATGGCTCACAGTGGGAAGTGAGGAAGGTGGGAGCCAAAGAAATTACGAGGGAAGAAAGCTATTTGGCCACCTCCGCCCACACTGCCAGTTCAAGACTGGTGGAGAGCACTGACAGCAGGGAGAGATCCATCTTCAGACAGTCCCAACACTGGCATTTCTGTTGCCATTGCAGCTCCAGTGATGCTTGGGGATACCACCCTTTCTGCCTTTGGATGAACCAGAAATATTCTGTAACTGAGAAAGAGAATTACAGAGACTGGTTGACCTCAGCCCAGCATTTAAACCCAATCCAAAGCAACTCGCCAAATATTTCAGTGGAGAAATATGTAGCAGCTGCAATCTCACAAAGATAAAGTTCATCCAGTAAGGTGAAGCCCCTTAAAACTGACTCTTCTGCCAGTCTTTCTTTGTTGTTTTCTAGTGAAAGTATCCACTCAGTATACCAATTTTTGTCCTGGACTTATTGCTGCTACTGTAGCTGCCACTTGTGCACTGCTGCAGTTCCTGGGTATTGAAAGCTCCAGCCTGATAAACAACAGCACTCACAGAAAGACCAGATAAAGGGAAACTGAGGGGAAAAAACCCATGTCCAAACCCACCCCCAAACCCATCAAATATCAGTATGATGCAGAAGTAGGCATTGGAGTTAGAAAGACAGGGAGATGCCCTGTGAATACTTCCTGCCTGATTCAGTCACAGGGTATGAGACCAAAGCCAGAGCATGATGATTTATGTCATCTTGGCTGTGCTGGACTGAGTTACAGGAGAGCTGGTGGACAAACAGCAGCTTGTCCAACCCATTGCAATGAAGGGCAGGCGAGGGTGGGCTTTTGCCTCTTTGTTTTCAGAAGCAGCTTGTATCGCAGCAGCGGATGGAAGGGAACTCTTCTGCTGCTGCAGTGAGAGGCTCAGGAAGAAGTTACATACAGCAGCTCCTGATTTACAGTCCAGGATTGGACACCAATTGTTTTTTCAGCCTTGGGCAAATCTCTCAACCTCCCTGGGTCTGGTTCAGCACCTGTCAAATGGGGATAATTAAACTTAACTACCTGGAAGGGTTGTTGATTAGTTAATGCTTGTAAAAGGCTATACAGTGCTATAAAATACAGTGTAGTACTTGGAAGCATCTGCTCTGCTGTTACTGCAGTGCTTCTCTGGAGCTTTATGGGCAAATGTTTGCCAAGAAAGAAAATGACGGATGTGCCCAGTACATGTGGGCTTTGGGAGACAAGGGGGTGGCATCTAACTTTCCTGAGGTATCTGCTGTCAGCACACAAAGGGGAGCATTCCTGAGTGTACCTGCACCAAAACTGGCGTTGGATGAGGCTGGGACTGCAGAGGGGAGATCTGGCAGGTGGCAGAGGAGCTCCTTGCTCCAATCCCAGCTGCTTGCTCTTACTGCTGTCCTAGTCCCTAGCCTCTTCCCACTTTGTGCTGGTGGAGCTCTTTGCACAGTGGCATGGAGAACCAGGCTGGTGGCTTGATCCAGCTGGGGAAAAAGGTGGAAAAAAGTTTCTGTTGTTGGTGGTTTGTATTTCCAGGTGGGTCTTCTCTCCAGTTTAGTTTATCTTATGGCTACAAACACATGGACTCACATGGTGATTAGTGGTGAAAGGAAGGAGTATGTGAGCAAGGAACATGGAGTAGTAGGGGCAGAAGAGGTGGAGAAAAATAGGCATTGGAGGTAAAAGAAACTGAAAAGAACAAAGGGAAAATATCTTTTGCCTCGATCGCAAACTTTTAATCAGCTCACCTGTATTGTAATACCATGCCTGAACTAACTGCTTGTTGCTAGAGCCCTTAGCTTCCTGCTGCCCATGCCATCCTGCCTTCTCCTTTATTACAAACCCTAGTGCTGATGTTTGTGAGAAGTGGTGGTGACCCCAGGTGAGACCTGATGGGTATCCACAATGGGTAAACAGCCAGCTGTAGCCAGTTCTTCACTTAAACAGGGGGGAAGTGATGTGATTTTAGCTGGAGAGGAAAAGAAAGGTAAAAAAAAAAAAGAAAAAAAAAAAGAAGGTGGCCTGCTATCTGAGAGCTTGAGTCTGGATAGAGCTGGGAGAAAAAAATGCGCTGTTAGGCTTGTAAGTACTTGTTGTGTTGTTGAAGATGATGGTGGAGGTGTGCTGCAGCCCTAAATGGATGATGGCATCCCCCCTTGTTATGCCTTTTACTTATTTATTTTTAGTCAGGGCTAGGTGCAGTGAGGATGGGTATTTGTGCAAAGCCTTAATATAAGCATGCTGTCTATTTTTCTGTTGCTGGAAGATGGAATGGGAGCCTTACCTCAGATACTGGTTTTTTTCATTATGTCTAGTGTGTGGTAGTACTACTATGGATGTCATGACTCACTTCTGTCTCTCTGGCAAGGTGTGCAGTAGTTTCTCTGTTGCTGATTAGGAAAATAACAGTTGATCAGCAGCTACTGAACTGATTTGTCCCACTTTCCATGATGGCATGCACAGTATGCCGTCCAGTGTATGATGCACTGTAAATAGCTGTTTTTATTTGCTGATGGGATGTTGGATGCCTATTGCAACTCCCTGGCCCCTCTCTTTTCTGTTTCCCCCTAGAGCCAGCAGCCATGTGCTTTCTTTCCCAAAAGCCTTGCTGTTGAAGGAGTGCTCTCATCAGCAATCCTGTGGTTTGGGTTACAGAAAGAATTTCCTAAGAGTAAAGCAGCTGCTAACTTGATCACCTTGGGAGTAGGTGCACCAGAGTTCCTTCTGGGTAGGCAGATTGCACTAATGTGGAGACATGGTTTTCTGATAGTGTTTCTTTGTTAGTTCTGTTTCCTGAACCAACCTTGTGTCCTTCTAGTATGTTGTTATGATGTAGTGGTCAGTGCTGTTAAAATCTTAGAATTATAGAATAGATTTGAAATAGGTTGGAAGGGACCTTTAAGGGACATCTAGCCCAAGCCCCTTTTCCTGTTGTAGAATGGTGCTGCACAGTCTATCTGTATTGCTTCGTAACACCTCCTCCTCTGCTGTAGCAGGAAAAGCTGTTGGATTTGGAGCATCAAAAGCACACGCAGACAGAGGTAAAGAAGAAAATAGGTGTTGCAGACCACAATAAGTATAGAACACTGTGATGGTATACTGTTCCTGAAGAGAAATAAGGGATTGACAAATCCAGATAGAGAACATCTACTACTACTCATTTCTTCAGTTTGATCCTACTAAAGAAAGATGGAAGTGATCATAGAAAATCCAGACCAGGTCTAAAGTGTCTTTGGATTGCAGTTAATTTTTTTTTTTAGTTGGGATGTTGCACTTTATCCACCTTTTGGCAAATATGGGGCTGTGCTTGTATTTCTTTGCCAGCTATTTGTGGGAGTGGTGAAGGGTGACCAATCCTGGAAGTGGCATTTTAGGAGGTTTCACTTTTGTGGCTCAGGTCAGAGAGTTGTGTTTCTGTTGTTGCCTACAGATTGGGATGTTAACATCAGTATTTTTTGGTGACAGTACTGAAAGCAAGTTTGGCTGTGGGACAGCTGTGATGTTTCGTTTCTTTTTTTTTTTTTTGGGTTTTTTTTGTTGTTGTTGTTGTCTTTCAGTTTATGCCCTAATGCAGGAATTCCTCTGGTTCTTAGTTCTACCCTCTCCCCTGAATTATTGTCCAACACAAACTCAGATTGCTTGCTGGGGCTGGTTGTGTTTTGGGGAAGCTCAAGCTGGTACTTTGAGCTTAAAGGTTCCTGCTCCCACTTAAAGCTTTAACAGCTTGTAAATACCTTTGGTTGATATCTGGTAGGGGGAAAAAAGTCTCATGGGCAAGTAGAGTTATCACATTCAGATTGGGAAGGTCTCTCTTACTTTGAGGACAGGCCCTGTGTTTTTTTGGGATTTTTGTTTGTTTGTTTTTTAAAGAAAAAACAACCCAAACAAACAACAAACCATCACAGAAACCCAATAGTGCTACAGGGCAATATACAGCAGGTCATGGTTTGATACCAAAATGAATGAGCTCAAAGCCAGAGAAGATGCTTCTAGGTAAATTCTGCCAGTGTCCAAATCCCAGTCATTGGGAATGAAGAGGTGCAACACAGCAAAAGTCTCCATTTCCTTTTATCTCTCTGGGTCTAAGTATACTTCTGTGGCATAGAAATAAACTGTCAGGGCGGGAGAAATGACCTATTTTTTTGTTTTTTTGGATATTTCTAATGACTGTGGCCCTGTGCTGATTTCAGGTTGGCAGAGATTGCCGTGTGGCTTGCAGTAAACTAGCTTGCACCTGTGGACATAGCATAAATACATCGGTTGTTTCCTATAAATGAGGATGTTTTGAAAGAGGGAGGGACGTTTTTTTTTAATGAAAAACACATGAATAAGTGAAGAAAAATACAACAGCAGTGAAGGAAAAAGTTGTACACCAGTCTTAAGATTAATTCCTACCTGGATCCCCAAATATATGGCACCCAGTTCTGTTCTTCCCGCATTTTCCCTTTTCCTCCTTCCCCCGATACATACAGTCTCCCTCCTAAGGCACAGCAGCACCACAGTTGCAAGATTTCCTGGAGAGGAAGGGGGAGTACGGGCAGAGTCCCCCATTCCCAATGAAGAGGGTCTGTTATAAAGGATTAATTGCGCTCAAACAATGGGGCCAGTCCAGGAGCCCGTTACCCTTTAGAGATGTGTGTGTGGGTAAGAGGGCACGCTGCAGTCCCTGTATCCCAGCCCAAGTGCGTGTGGTGTGATGCCCTGGTTGCTATAGCAATTAATCGCCACTTTTAAGGGCTGGTGTCGACTACAAATCCCTGTAAATTGCCCAGAATACTAGTTAAAGCTGCTCCTTAGGCACCTTCCTATTTGATTTTACCTCAAAAGATGGAATGGAGGTGTTTGGGGTTTTTTGTCCCTCCTTTACTCTTGAAAAAAGCCAGAATAACTTGGTATATGTTGTTGGACTGGCTCACCTTCCTGGACTTGCTGAGACACAGGTAATTTTTGTGGAGAACAACAACAAAATAGGTGGGGATGCGGTGGTTTCCAGCGCTGTGCATGTAATCTTCATGTGAGCAGCAGAACATGCATGTCTGGGAAACATAACAAGTGTAGTCTTTGAAGCGTGCATGGATTTTTTTATTTTCTTTTTTCTGTTGTGAAAAGGTTTACATCAGGCAATTAATGTGTATGTGTTTGTCTTTTCTTTGTGCTGTAAAGAGAACAACTGGGAATTACTGTGCTGCTTGTATCTATTTATGTAACCATGAAGGAAATGAAAACCAGCTACAGCAAGACTGTACTTTATGTTTGCATAGGTAAATAGGAGAGAAATAGGAAATGTTTACTATGTCATTATTGCAGAAATTTGAGCAGTGTTGAACACAAATTCTTCCTAAAAGTTTTCCTGTAGGTTAAAGCTCCATTCTTTTGAAAAGCAGTTTTAATTTTCTTGGCACGTTTTTGGAATGGTTGGAAAATCCGTCCAGAAGTTTGAGAAGTTCTTTTTTTCCTTACAGGCATTAAAGTTCTGTTATATTGCTTCTCGGGGAGGGAAAAAAAGAAAACCAAACCCAAACCACCAAAACAAACCCCATGAAGGGAAACCAGTTTAAAGGGATAAGTTATCAAATGCACAATATTCTCTCTTAGCCTTAAATGAAGTGGTAGGTACGATTCAGCAGAGACTTGTTTTTGATGAATGTCACCTTGATACGTATACATTTGTATATATAATATGCACATTTAAACTTGCAATTACTTTCACTGGAGACGGTGGGTAAGATGTTGGTGTTCCTTGGTATGTCAGATCAGAGTCAAATGTGATAAAACTGATTAGGTAACTTTGAGCATCAGTAACATTTATAGCTGTGCACTCTGAGTGCATGCTATATATCCTTGTTTTAGACAATTAGCTTAGACCCACTATGCACAGGCACAGGAATGTACAGTTTACAGGACTATAGGAACACAATATTGGCCTGCTCTGTTTTTGATATTTCAATACTTGGGATCATCAGGTACTACTTACTGCTGATAATTAAGCTGTGACTGAAGAAATAGTTTTGTTTCATCTTATGTATGGCAGATCAGTATGATGTTTCAGGACTGACTAAACTGGAGCAATTTAAGGAGAAGTAATCAAAATGGACTGCACCTGTGATGTAATGGCTGCAGAGTCATACCTCTTCCCCTTATCAAAGACTTTTAAACGGAAAGCATGCAAGATTGCTGTTCAAGGACTGCAGGCTAAGGCCTTGTTTTTTCAATTTCTATCCCCCAGGAGCAGCTTTCCTGTGTGGAAGAATAAGAACCAATTAAATAAAGAGAATTCTCCTCTCTTCCTTCCTTCCTTTTTATGCAGCCCATGGAAATCTCTTTCCTGGGTCTGTGTTGTTCCTTGTCAGCTGAGGCCTGTGAAAGGCCCTGAGGCAGATGAGGTTTTTGGGGTAGTACATGTTCACCTTGCTAATAGTCCTGGAGGCACTGGTCAGAGATGGTGATGTCGTCTGACCTTATCTTGCCTTTGGCAGCCAGGCCTCTGTCTTGGGATGGGAGAGAGAGTGAGTTTTAGTACATGCTGTGCTTACAAGGATTTGAACTTGGGTATGCCCACATACTACCAGCCTGTAGCCTCTTGTCCTGTTCTTCCCAAGAAACTTTGTTAAGGGCGATTTTTTTTTTTTTCTTTCCAACACAAAGTTTGTGTGTGTTTATTTTTTTTTTTCTTCTCCTTTAATTCAATATAAAACTATGATGGTATCTTTGATTCACTGAAAGTGTTCCAGGCAGCCCTGTGTACATGAGCAGTGCTTCTCTTGAACAAGTCAGTGTGATTACACAGGTTCTGGTGTTGTGCGGTGTATTGTGTTCAGCAGTCATCCTGTATTCTTGCAGAAGTCCTGAAAACTTTCTTTCATCTTTCTCTATCTGTTGCAGTGCCAGGACTTCCTTCATGGAAATGGTGGGCCAAGTTATCTGGGTTTTTCTTAGGTGAAATTCACCTGGGCCCTAGTGGGAGTGCCTACGGAGAGGCTGGTGGAGGCCGGGAGATAACCTAATGTGATAGCGAAAAGCTGGGATAGGTCCTCAGTTACAATGTCTTGGAGCCTGGCAGAATGAAATACTAACAGCTTCTTGCACTGTAGAGGCAGATACCACCCATCCTGTCCTCTCCAGCATGGCAATTCCCAGCAGCTTTTGCAGCAGGGCAGCCAGCAGGACCATCACTGTAAGCTTGCTCTGATGGAAAGCTGTCTGGACACAGAGGGTGGGTTTGGGAGATGGGAAGCTGCAAAGGCCAAATGACGTGCCCTGGCATGTCCTGGTGGCCCTGGGGTATGGGCTCCTTCAAATCAGTACGTCTGGGCAGAAAGACCTTGCTTGCATCTCTTATAAAAGCAAGCTGCTTTGTGAGGGGCTTGCCTGTTGAATGTGGTAGAGCTGACAGGTCCCTGTCCTAGTTTTAGGAAGGTGTAAGGGAAAGAGAGAGGGAGGAAACTCAACTAGTATTGTAGGATAAAGCAATACTCTGGTGTGGTGTCAGTGAGGTGGCAACTGTTTGTTTTAATGGTCTCCCACCTGCCAAAGCAGAGCTGTTCCAGGGATGGGGGTGAACAGTAGGGCTGTTGGGCTGGGGTGAGAGATCTGTCTCATGAGAATGTGGCTTGTCCCTGAGGTTTTCCCTCCTAGAAACCCCAGGTCCCTGCCACCTGTGGGCCACGAGGCAGCTGACAGGAGCCACCAGTGTGGGAGCTGCTGCTGCCGACTGTCACCTCGCACCACTTGCACCAAGGCCTGCAGCATTGTACCTGCTCCATCTATCTCAGGGCCAGTGCTGAGAAACTCTTTTTTTGTTTGTTTGGGTTTTTTTGGGTTTTTTGTGGTTTTTGGGTCTTTTTAGTGCTCTGCTTTTGTGCTTCACTAGTTGGCTGTTCATTTGCCACTGTTCCCTTCACCCCATCACGTGCAGCTTCCCCTTCCTTCTTTTTTCAGCTTGACTGCCTCCTCTTCTTGCCCTGCTTAGTGGGAAGATTATTTTTAGGTGAGGGTCAAATGATCGGGGTTTTTGAGGAAAGTAGCTCAGGGTTTTGAGACTGAAATAGCACAGCTGCTTTTTGGTGCCTGCTGGGAGGAGTTGCTAGCCTGTATACTCTCCTCTGACTTCTCTGGGCTCTTGTGGAAGTATTTAGCTCTAACTAAACATATGCAGCCTTGAAGGGGATTTAAAGAACAGAAGTGAGCTGGGTCTGTTTTCCCCTGGCTTCAGTCTGCTTAGCATGTTTTGCAAAAGCAATGGCTCTGATTACAATTAAATACAAACTTATGTTAAGACTTGATTTCTGTGGTTGAGACTGTTCAGTGTGACAATAACCATTGGACTGAAAACAATGTCTTTGTGGTAGCAGCTTCACCATCACCATATGCAGGTCTTAGAGTGGCTGTTCTGGTGTCATTCTCCTGGGGCCATGGACCTTCCAGCCACAGAAGTAGTTATGTGAGGCACAGCATCCCCTCTAGTGGAAGAGCAGTTTTTACTGATTTCACTTATATTCTTGGTATGTTATTTTTAGCTGTCAAGATTAATGCTATAGTGGGATAATTACAAGGTAGTGGTATGAACATAGAACAAAGCCTCTTTAGTTAAAACCCACGTTCTGACATGCAGTCCCTGTCTCATGAGCAAGACATTTCCCTGGTTTGCTTCTGGTTTTCCCCTTTGGATGCAAAAATCAGGAGATTTGGACTGTTTAATGAAAGAAAACCCAGGAAGGATATTTATAAATGCTTCTAATTTTTATTGTCAGTACAGGCTGGCAAGGGATAGGAGCAGCCGTGGTGAAGGAGAGTAAGAGGCTATAAAGGCCATGGCCCAGATATGGAAGAGTCTCTTCCATCTCTCACTTCAACTTAAGAAAACATAAAAGGGCAATGTAATTGGGACACTGTTGAATTATGTATAATATTGGCAGTGTTCTCTATTAGTTTCATTTTGGTAATGTTTTTTTCCTTGCCAACAGAATAGTCTCTGTAAATAAGCTGCCTCCTCATTTAGTTGCATGGCCTGATTATATACAATTATCCCTTGACTGTTATGACTTTTTAAATTAATATTGAGCTCAGCCCAGTAGGTATCCTAGAATTACATCTGAAATACTTCAATGCTTTAACTGACCACATAAAAACACGTGCTTTCAATTCCCAAAATGGGAAAAGCCATTCTGCTGACAGTTTCATTGTTGTGCTTTGGTTTTCTTACCACTGGAATGGCTTGTCAAGGAAGAATGGCCTCCAACATAACTATAAATACACTGTACCCTCTTAACAGAGGTAAAATTGAGAGTTAGTAAAGTATATTATGAACATAGTATTTCTAGGGTTTTAAATCTTGAAGTTGACCTGCAAACAGTAATAATGAGCCTGGGCACAAGTTTCTTTGTCTGGTCTTGGATCCAAATGTGCCTGTACATTTCTCTGCCTATTTTGCAGCTCACATCCTTTGCAGCATGTCCACGTCCTACTTACCTTGCAAAAATTTCTGTTCCACACTTCAGCTCTGTGTCTCTGAGGCACCAGTATCTTTACTACTTAAGCAATGGAACACAAATTTCTCCACTGTCAGAGGCAGAATAGCCACTATAAATGCAGTGGTCTGGCCGTGATAGGATTGCCTAATATGCCTCCATAATCCCAGACAAGCAAAAAAGATTGAGATTCAGTTTTTGGGGTACAGAAGTCTACAGCAAGTAGTGTTAATTGGACAAAGAGGCAACTGTTGACAAGCTAATGTTAACTGCAATTCATGAACCTGAAATTTCAGTCTTAAATATTTCTAAAAGATTGTCTTCAGCCATAGAAAGTAAAAATAAGTGTGGAGTGTGTGTTAGGAAAAAAAACAACAACCCAGGTGTTGTCTTGTGGAGTTTGGTTGTACAGAACTAGGAAAAATCAACAATTGTATCTTGTATCTGAAGAAGGCAAAGAGACGAGTAAGAATATAATTCTCAAGAGTTTTGGTACCTGCCTGTTCATCCTGGGCTATTGTAATAAACCTAACACAAGATTTATTAACTTCTTAAATAAATTGTTGTTTCTCCATGATTTAAGTAGAATTTTGCTGACTGATACAGGATAAAAATTACCCCCAAAATACATTGAAGGAGATCTGTGCCCTCCTGTATGCCAAAGACTGATTTAGCCCCAAAAAACTCCCTAACTTTTCATCAGACTTCTTCCTTGCTGTCTTTGCTAGAAATTTTTGTGATAGTATCTTTTTCTGTTAAGTCCTAGCTCTGTGTTGTCTTGCAATGTGCTCTTAGAAAAGAGGTTATGTTCATTTTGGGATAGAAAGGCTGAAGGACGTGAAAGAACATGCACTACCTAACCTGTATGTGCCACTCATTTTTATTTTTAAGGGACAAAATCTGAAAGTCTTACTTATTTTCTGTAATGTAGCAGAAGGGGTTTGAGACATCTCAACAAAGACATAATTGGGACTAATGGGGATAGATGCAAAAAACAGGACTTGGAGAGATCTATTTAATGTGGACTAATATTTCATGAAAAAAGAGATGCTATCCAAACTGTCATAGAAAACCCTTACAAACACACATGGAGGAAATTGTTATCTCCTGATGGAAGAGGAAGGCACATGTGATCTAAAACATCCTTTGTATCTCTGATTTTTGTAATTTCTTTCTATTTTTTTAGCTCTGTCAAAGCTGCAATTTCAGCATTATTAAAGAAAGGGTTGAAGGATTTACATTCAGACCTGAAGTTTGTTATATCACTATGATGTGCCATTATCTAATTGTTTTCCCTGGTTGAGGGGTGTAATTTGTCATGGGCATACTCCCTTTGCATGGGTGGGTACGAGACCCTGAGCAGTGGGTTCTGGTTGTCCCTCTGCAGAGCCCACATACCCTTCTCTCCAAGCAGTGATGGGGGCCAGAGTGGCATCCCAGACTGTAGCTGGTCTCCCCCTGAGGGGGTTTCCCATGACGGGGGGAGGGCGAGGGGGAGAGCAGCACCCTCCTTGGTGGCTGCTGCCGTGTGGGAGAGCATACATGAGACGGGGCACAGCTATAGCCCCTGCTTCTTTGATGTGCTGCTGGGCTGCTTTGTGCAGTCTTCTGGTCCCCTCCTTTGTGGCACCTAAACTGTGATTAAAGCCTCAATGAGTGTCCCTCCGCTAGGCAACGGAGGGAACAGCTCCTGGAATCCACTCAGTTCATTGATAAAACCCCAGCCTGAAAGAATGATGATGCCTTTGTGTGAGTGCATCCAGGCCTCTGCGACAAGCTGGCTGCCGCCAAATTCTGCTGCCTGAGCCCTCTCGTGCTTAATCTGAGCCACTGGGAAGTTGGCTCTTGGGACCTGCTCTGAGGTTTTCAATCTCTTGTGTTAAAATAACGTATTGCCACAAAACGTTACGTGAACTCAGGGGCCCAGGTGACTTTTCCATAGAACTGTGAGCGTTGGAAGCAGAAACGTAGTTGAGAACTGCTGCATGAGGAGGTGAAACAGCATTTTCTAGGCTGCTTTGAAACAGTAAAAAAAAACCCCAACCAAACAAAAAAGGAAAGTGGTGGCTGTGTCACCTCCCCCTCCCCCCCCAAATACAAATGGAAAACAACGGCAATTTCCTGGTAGCCAAACAATAAATAACCTGAGCGTGAGGTACATATTTCTCTGCCTACTGGCCTGAGAGCAAATATTGCGTTGAGAATAAATGGATGAAATTCCATTGAGTTACTGGACTAGCACTGGCTCAGAGTAGCGCTCTCCCAGCTCTAATTATTTCCTATGGAAGGCCCAGTTGCACTCAGAGGCTGTGAATGAGTGGAATTTTTCTTCTAAAGCAGATAATCCAACTGCCTGGCTATGAATGGGGAATGGCATGTCTTTCAAATTACCACACAAACTCTGAGCACATAATGATTTTCTGAAATTTGCAAGTGGAACTGTTAAATTAGTTTGTGATTTAAAATGAATTTTAAATTTTGCTCCTTTGAGAATTCAGTGGCTGCTTCTTTTTTCATGGGCTAAGCAGAAAAATAATGCAGAGTTTGCACTTTCTTTTTTTCTTCCCCTCCTTTTTGTTTTTTTTTTACCTCTGCTGTAGTACCCAAAAGCATGGTGCTTTGTTTGACCTTCAGCCTCCTGATGGAGGGACAGAGGCTTCAGAAGTTTTTCTTGCAGCCGTCTCTTTTGTTGTTGTAGATATAGAGCTGCTGTTTAGAGTGGACATCCTTACATTGGAGGAGAGGAGGAAAGCTTTGGTTCCCTGAAGTTTAGCCAAAAAGGTGGAGAAGGAAAAAGAGAAAGAGAAATTTATGTTCACTTTTTGGCTGTCTCGGGATGCCAGCCATGATGCAGCTGTCAGTTGTCTGTCCCTTCTTCTTGGTATGAATGACATGGTTTTCACCTAAGCAGGCTGTACTACCTAAAGCAGGCTTGCCACAGCCAGCAGCCAGAGTTGTTTCTACAAGCTGTAAAGTGCTAAACAGTGACTAATTTTCACTGATAAATTGCCAGTGTGATTTTTTTTTTTTTTTGGTTTTTTTTTGGGCTCTAAGTTTGGGTACGTGTTTAATATATATATAAGTGGTTTTAAAGTGTAAGAAGCTAAATCTGGCCAGTGGGGAAGTCACCAATCCCCTATTCCACCCTTCTGCATTCTCTGTGTGGGAACATAAGCAGCTCTATGCCTTTTGCAAAGCAGGGTTTAGACTCCTGAATGATTTCTGGTACTTCAGCAATTTTTGCTTCTAGACTTTGATCATCAGGTGTTGCCAGGTTTCATGGACATAGGGTTAAATTTGATAGTGAACCCGTGTATAAAGAATGGTTTATTAATCATAACACAGATTGGGGCTTATTTTGCTTGACGCTGGCTGTCTCTAGACAGCCTTTGCTAACACGTGTTCCCTCTGTGCTCAGTGGAGGGAGATATACCTTGTCCTGTCTTAAGCTCCTGATTGAGCTTGTCCAGTCTTAAAATATGTCATTGTCCTCTGAATGTGCCTTTCCCTCTCCTTCAAGGAAGAGTGAGGAAGAGTGACCTGACAGGTGGGTTTTAAGTTAGGTGTGATGGATTGCATCCCTAAATTAATATATTGCTATCTTTTGTCTGTTTGAGGAAATCAAAATCCTTGACAAATATTAACTGATCGAGACTGCCTCCTCCCCAACGCATACACAAGGTAAACCTGTATTATGCAAGAAAGCACTAAAGTTAAATGAAAGCACACATACACATACCTGGGAACATTTAAGCAGTGCCTAGAATAAGGTTTCTGATGTCACATTATAATGGCTAGAATATGGTCTCTGTGCTTTTAGAATCAGTGGGGGGAAATAACTTGTTTGCTTTAGTAGGAGTATGAAAGGGTGGAATGATACTGGTACGGATATAGGAAACGAGAGAAGATGGGTGTTTTTAGAAAACCTTTTAATTGATTTTAATGTGTTGCTTTTAATGGCAGCATTTAAGAGCCTTTTAGTAAATAATCTCCTCAGTACAGACATTTATTTGCAGAAGCGACATCTCCATGAGAGATTTTTAAATGACAGTGCTTTGTGCTATAGGTAAATCAACTAAATGGTGTTTTAAATACCTATCGATTGCCTTCTCCCGGCTCCCTGTACTTCTGCTATATTTCATGCTGCCATGTTGTGCGATAGTAGTGGGCTGTTGTGTTACAGCTAGTACAGTCTTACCACCCTTAACAGTGGCAAAAATAATCCCTTGTTTTGCCTCGTACTTGGAGATGGCACTGGAAAGTTCCTTATCTGGGTAACACCAGGGTGGTTCTGCAGCATTCACCCCGGTGAGTGAATAGTTGTGGAAAGCTGTCAAACTTAATCCTTGTTGCCAAAAAATAATGTGTTCATTCAGCTTTAATTTCTATCAATTTGGGATAATTCTAGGTGGGTGTCTTTGTTATGGAGAAGTAGCAGTGAGTACTAGACTTATGCCATTTAATAATTCTTGTAACTTTAATGAAGGCTTCGTATCAGCAGAGCCCTTTATAGCTTTCAGTGAGACCTTAACACTGAGTAGGTGTGGAGGCTTTGGGATATCATCTGCTTGCTTTATGAAAACTTGCTCTAATTTGGTCAAGTGCTACACTTCTAAAAAAACACCCCACAAATCACATACAGATGTCCTATAATACAGCTTGTGTTTGGCAACACCAGACTTCAAGTGTTCCTCTAATAATACACAGATATATCTCCTACTTCAATAATGTAAATACCAAGGAGCCACCAAGCAGGACACAAGAAAAATGTCTTTGTCCTCCTGTTTTTGTTTTCCACCATTAAAACAATCGTTGACATTGGGGAGGAGGTAGTACTGAGCATGGATAGCCCACTGTGACTCATACATACCATATCTCAAATTGTCTTCTTTGTCAATAGGATATTAATATATGATCACCATTTGATACCATCATGTTGATATTGATATATTGTTGATAGACGCTTGGCATCTAACCATTGAGGTGCAGCCACCTTCCTAGGAAACGTTTTACATTCCCAAACCTCATTTAGTTCAGGCAGAACATGTGTCACTTCTAAGGATCGAGCCTTTAAAATAATGTGTTCTGTGTGTCACCTAGAACCTCCAGAAATTCATCTCCTACCAAGAGTTTCAGAGCTTTGTAAATATGCTCCCATCTTCAGGAACAAGACCTGAGTTGAGGAAACCCAACTTGAAAACGTGATAGCATGAATGTCAGCATCAGAGTCAGAAAATGAAAACGTATTCAAATTTCCCATGGGCAAATAAAAGGTGTTTTGGTGGGTTTTTTTAATGGTGAAGAAGATAAGATTTTCCATAGTGTGACAGTACATTAATGTACTGTCCTATTAATGTAAAGTCTAGAATCTTGCAAATAAGCAGCAAAGCTGCATAAAGAAGATGGTTGCTGTATAAAATGGCTAGATAAAATTAATTTAGCTTCTGGAAAAATAAAGGCACATATCTTTACCTCAGTGACTTTACAGCAATTGCCCTCAGCTACTGCCTGCTAAATCTTGGCTAAATCTTAATTGACATACTCAATTATAAAACCATACATTTAGGAAAAGAAGGACCTCCCTTGTCTTTAGCTGCAATAATGTAACTATTTCTAATAAGGGTTTGTTATCTCGCCGAGTACATTTAGCAAAAGATTTTCTAATAGTTTGATGTCCCTACAAGAAAAAAGAACACGCACAATCTCTGAAGAATATAAATTATACAATCCATAAATCAAGTTGATCAAATTAATTCTGGCAGTCAGCAGAGGTGAGGTGGGGTCTCCTGCTCTCTGACATTGTTGTGGCTGCAAATGTTGATAGCTAAAGGAAAAAAACTTTGATTCTGTTCGTGTAAAAGCTGAGATGTGTTTCAGGGCTGAGAATAATTCTCTTTCTAGATCTAGACAAATCTTGGGTTCTTTGGCCTCTCTTTATGTCCCAATACAAGTTTTCCAGTTTGGCAAATGGAATTTTCTTTATTCTTTGACTTAGAGGCAAACCCCTGCCAACAAAAGAAAACCCAAACAAACAATACCCACAGAACCAAAACCAACTAAAACCTGCAAACGTTGAATTTGGTGAAAAAGTTTAAAGCCTCACTTAAAATTTGCACAGTGACTCTGTAGAATATAGTTGTTACCATACCCACCACAGTATTTAAACTAGCAGCTTCTATCTTTATCAATATTGAATGCTATTTAGTCTCCAAACAGGCTTGCTGATACCAACAGCTTTGGAACATTCCCTTGGTTTGGCTTCTCCTCTGAGTTGAGGTCCTTGTTGCACCTTTTGAAAAAAGAGCCATAACAGATTCAGAACATTTCTATGTTATCTAAGTATCCTAGGAAGAAAGCTGTGATTTTTTATTTTATTTTATTTTTTTATTTATTTTTAAGGAGGAATGTAACTCATCCTACTTGTTGGGTCTTGTCCACTGAATACAGATCATATGACGTAAAGTTCAAGTAAAAAGAAAGCCGTTGTATATTAGAAAGGCTTTTCTCTGAAGGGAAATAACTAGTGAACTACAGACACCTGTATGTACTTGGTAAATGACTAAACATATCTCTGTGTGCCTGCATACAAGTTTTGGGTATTGTAAAGATCACAAAGTAACCCTAAATAATCCAGCGTATCATTTGGGGGATCAACATTCCCCTGAGAAGGTTTTACAAGATGAAACTAGCTGCTGCTTCCATCTGCACTCCATCTGCACATGTTCTAACTGCTTTCTCTAGGCTCATCTATCCAAGTGGCAACCAGGTGTGGCTTTGAACTTCCCCCTCTTCATGTCTTTTATTTTTGGCACTTGTAAATCAACAGGTGGGTCAAAGTTAAGGAGTCATGTGCTGCCAGGTTTCAGTGCTGGTGTATGAGGTCAAATTCCTGCAAAGTATAATTTCTAGTGCTGTGCAGTAGAGCTGTTGGTGTTTGGTACCTATACTGAGAGCCAGAGTTTGATGTGGTGATGTGAGGAGTTGTGCACTGGTACAGACAGAGCAAACCAGTGGGTGAGCACCTGCAAAACTCTCGTGGGCAGCATCCCTAGTGAAAAGCAGTAAAAATGAAATAACTGTGTGGCCAGACCCTCTGATGTTGGATACAGATGGGCTATGGGTTATATTGGATTCTGAATCTGATTTATACTTGCAATTTAAAATAACTTTGCTACAACTGCTTTTTTTTTTTTTTTTTTTTTTTTTTTTTTTTTAATCTTGAAAGGCTACAGAGGAGAACAGAGATTCTTTTTACTGAAGTTGGCATTGGCCTCTTTTTACTGCTTTCTACGTGATTTTCTGCAACAACCGGAGTGGTAATTTCCAGCTGACTTTCACATGAACTGGACAGAAGCAGGAAGAAATTCTGTCTCTGGCATTTATAGCTGATTTCTTGGCATGGGAAAATGAGCAAGCGTGCAGACCGCGAACACGGGCAGTATTTCTTAAGTTGAATTTGAACAGCAGCAGCATCTGATGAAGTGGAAAAATGAGCTTTTCTGTTCCAAAGGCTTCATATTTTCTAGGGCCAGGCAGGAAGTATCCTCTTCCAGAGGGAATGGAAATCAGAGGGAGGCTGATGAAGTGATACGCATGTTGACAGGGGAATAAAAGGCAAATAATACTTCTAAGAAATATTATACACCCAGAAATATATTTGTGGTAGAAGTGATTTGCTGTGGTTTTGACACTATTAAAATGCAATAGATGACCCCATCAAAACCAGCTGGAGTCAGAAAGGACAATCATGCCTTTTCTTCTTTGTTTCTTCTGATGTTTAATTTTGTGTTTTGTATGAGGGAAGGTAGACTTTGAGGTTTTTAAGCAAGGATGATATGTGGAGACATTTGCCATATTGCCATAACTATTGGTGACAAATACAGTATTGTTAGAAACCTTTATGAACTGGTTGTTTCTTTGCCTATCCAATATCTTCCCACTACTCCTTTGTCCTGTGAGTTCTCCAGAGCCGTGCTTTGCTGTGGCTGAAATAACGCTGAATGCTGGTACTTGGCACTGAGGTTTACTGGGCACTGAGGTTACTTGGTATGTAGCTAATGCAGGTCTTCAGGCTGCTACAGATCCTGAGGCCTCAGGATAATCAGAATGCACCAATGGGGAACGGTGATTTATTCTAGTTGATACCTTTTCCAAATAGTTGGCCCTTTCATAAAAAAAGTTAATATCTGTTTGCCTAGGTATACAGCAGCATTGGCTCTCCAGGTTAGTAGCTAATTATAAAATGCCCTGCAGTTCTCTTTCAAAGTAAGATGAAGTAAGATGAATTTAAAAGGGCCTTTATATGTCCTTTTTTTTTTTTTTTTTTTTTTTTTTTTTTTTTTTTTTTTTTTGTGCAAGGTAAGAGTTTAAATTAAAGCTCTTCTAGCTTCAGGAGCACATGAAGAAACTTACAGAGGTGGCATGAGGAGGCAGGTAGCCAGGAAAGGGCACAGATCCCATTGCCCAAATAGGAGCCTGGGGCAGGGTCTGAGTTGGTGTCTCAGTATTTGTGTGTGTGTGTGCTTTTCACATTTTGTTCATTGTGATCATAATGCCATAGGGCTCAGCAGCGCTCTTTTCCTCAGCTTCAGTGGGGTTTGGATCCGGTGCAGTGGAATTTGTTCTTCCAGCAGTGACTGCAGCATAGGAAAAAGCAATTCTGTACCCAGGGTCCAACCAGGACAAGTTGCAAGTGCTGGATGTTCCTTTATCAGGATGCTGATAAGACTAGATCGGTCACTTAAGGTCTTTATTTGTCAGAGAGCACCTCACCTGCTGAGAGAGAAGCTTATCCAGTGCTCAGTGAGGAGAACATTCTCTGGGAGTGCTCCCCACTCAGCAGCTGAGTGGAGGCAATGTGGGGCATCATGTTCAGTCTCTTGATTATTTTCTTTTTTTTTTCTTTCAAATGTTGTACCTTTTGGCTGTCTTGTAAACTCCTGGTCTTGAACTGACTTCTGTGCTCTTTTCTCCTACCTTTGTGCCCAGCTTTCTACCTCTCCCTATGTTTTTCTGGTCCTTTCTGGCATATTTCTTGACCACGTCACATCTTCATGCTTGCTTTCACACTTCTCTCCTTTGATTTAATGAATTTCTCATAACCCTGTTACACTCATACTCCTACACATGTCTCTCTTTGCTTTGCAAAAACTAGGCTGTTTTAATAATAATAATTTCTAAACAAAAAACAATGAACGATCAGTCTTTCTTTTGCTCCTTTCATGATGCAGATTTTCCATAACTCCAGGGCATTTAGAATGCACGCAGAGGTATTCTAAACTACATGTTCTGCATTTGAAGCATGTAGCTTATATCACTGCAGGCGAGGGAAAATGTGTTTGTTTGTTTGTTTTTTTTAATTTTATTTTTTCATTTATCTGGATGATAAATATAATCCCTGTCCATCTGGGAGCATTCAGAGGCTACCGGCAACACCTAGATCTGTCTCTCAGCCTGTGTGCCTCTGTGGTATTAAGGAAGACCGTTTATACCTTTAATCATTGATACGAAGTGCAGTTACTCAAGATTTTATTGTTGTAGTTGATAGATTTGATGGAAAGGTTTCTGGAGGAGGGTCTCTGTACATGTGTAGAAAGTCACTGAAGTTGTCTTTTGAAACAATACTCATGCACAAAACTTACACCATTTTCTCTGTAACTGTAGGGAGGAAAATGAAAACAAGTTAATATTGCTAAATGCAGCTTAAGGGCAAGATGCATCTCAGAGTAATTACTGAAGCTGGATTTTGGCCAGGACACCAAGCCAGCAGACTACTCAAGCTCAAAATGATGTGGTTTCTTTAACGTTACTAAGTAATGGGGAGATTTTTGTATTTGCTTTTTATCTGAGAGATGGATGTTGGAAATAGGTGTAACCAGCTGTTACACAATCCAGCTTCGAAGAATGTTTGTATTTCCAGCCAGGCATCTGTGCAGCTGGACTTTTTCCCTGTACCTCTTTCAAAAAACCACCTGTCAATAGCATATGAAAAGACTTCAGTTTCTTTAGTCTTGGAACTGGCTTAAACTGTGCTTTAGGGAATACCTGTTAAAAATAATTGGGTTTTTTTACCCCTAAATACACACTAAAGGGTTGCACAAACCACAATGCAAAGCTGGTTTGCTTTGATACAAGTAACTACTTGTGAACTTCTTGCGTTATTTTAACCCAGAGGTGAAAATGTTACATTAAGTATGTGTTTCCCTAGTGTTTCCTTTGGTTTGACCTTTCTTTTCCTACCAAAATGTTTTATTCATACATATGTCAACTTTCTGTGAAAGGCCGTGACAAGAAGGAGAAGCAACAGTTTTTTGCAGGAGTAAGTATTTATACATCTTGCAGTTACAGGAATTTATTTTACATCCTGTATTTTACTTTTTTGTATTCTATAATCTCATTTGGATGGAAAAAAGGTGGAGAAATGCAGAGAGTGTGTGTGTGTGTATGTATGTGTGTGTATATATATGTGGAGAGTGAGAGATATAAGTCAGTATCCAATGGAGATCTCACTTTAGCTCCTGTTCTCTACAGCGGAGTCATCTTCTCATAGACTGACCTTAGCATTGTGTTGGCTTTAAAAGCGGTAAGAATAATCCTGCATTAGATCACGCCTCAAGTTTTCAAATAAACTTTTTCAAGTCATCAGTATCTTTCTGGCTTTAGTTTGGTGGTCTCTTTTTTCCTTTTTTCCCCCTGTAGTAGAGGTGGAGTTCATTCTTCAGAAAGCAGTGAGTTCTCAAACATTCTGAAGACCTGACATGCCTGTGCTTTTCTTTCCTAAGGACTTGCTGACTCGCAGTCTTAGGGTGCTGATCTATTTGTTACTTTATTTTCATCAAGATAAAATTCTTCTGTAACATTTAATGGCAAACTAACTTTTCTGCGACATAAATTTGCCTTGCTATGTGGTTATCTTTTACAACTTTTAGGCCTGGCTGTGAGTAAACTGAATTGATACAGCAAAAGCCTTGATTTGGTGGGGAATATGGGGCATTTCACAGCTTCTTAAATTGAAGAGCAGCATTATTAACTATTTCAAGAATTAGTGCTACAACAGCATATATGTTTTTTTGTATTATCTGCATTTCATTTTATTGCTTGTTTTTAATATGCTGTAGTACCAATGCCTAAATCTGTGACTACTAAAATGAGAAACAATGAAGGCATGAATTGGCTCTTCGATAGCCAAGCAAAAACTTACATGTCTGTGTCTGAGGAGTATGTAGCAACCCTGTTGTAGTAAGGGCCTAGTCCATTTATTTCTAGCAATGCAGATAAGTCTTTGATGTTGCCACGACATATGCATAAGAATCCCAGACTTTAAGGCTGTCCTTCAGCTCCCCACCACTCTTTTCCAGCAAGTGCCCCCATACTGTTTGAAACCAGCTTTGCTCCTTCATCTCGAGCTGTGCTTGCTGTAACTAGCAGAGTCTGATGAGGGAGAAATGAGAAGATAAAGGCTATTTTTAGCAGGCAGAGCTTCCACCAAGCTTGGACTGTGTGATGGGGAAGAGGCTCCTGGAGTGAATCTGGAGGTGTGGTGTTGGTGGAGGCTGACACTTCTGCCTGAGATGGGGACCTGGCACTGTGCCCCTTTGTGCTGTCTGCTGATGCTCATTGCTGCCCTGGGGTGAGCTTGTGCTCCCCAGGATGGCATATTTGGTATGGTGCAGGGTGGATATTTTTGGTTTATTTCTAAGCTTAAGCCAAAATTTATGATTTATGAAACTATGACTGTTAGGGTTGCATGTGAAGCATATCTCACTTGCTACATGAATGACCTGCAAACATTGAGATTGCTTCCCCTTTCTACTACACTAGAGTTTCTGATGTGTGCTGCAAATTCCCTGCCCCACCAGTAAGCAGAAGGACTTTCTCAGGAATACGTTGGGGTACTGCACTACAGCTTTGCATCTCTGCATCTCTGACCCAGTCCCAGTATCAGAATCTGGAAAACATACGGCAAATGAGGGAATTGCAGGATGGCAGAGGAGGGTTTTGGCAGTTTGGGGAATCCAAGCTGCCTTGAAGGATGAGTTGTACAGAACTCAGTGACAAGCATTCAAGTGCTTGTGAATTTAGAGTTTTAGCTAGTAATGCTAAATACNCAGCTGGAGTGTAGCTGCTTACAGGTGGGGCTGTGTTACGCACACTGCAGGTTTCAGCACACCGAATTAAATAGAGATTGTTTTCCCTTTTAGTGGTGATTAAAAATTCAGTCATGTCACTTTTAACCCCCCCTGCATCTTGTGTGCTGCTAGGGCATGCTTAGACCATTTTGGAAGATTTCCATGTCATCAAACAAATTGCAACATTCCAAGGGCAGGTACAGAATTTTATGAAGAAGCATCTGTCCAATACTAACTTAATCTCTTTTACTGTAGTTTTTCCCTAAAGAATTAAGCAACTGTAGTAAGGCTAACTCTCAGAACGGTTGTTTGAAATGCATCCTGTTGGTCATAGTAATGTCTTTTTTTTTGTGTTGAAATGGTGGCTTTTTGAAATGCTTTTTTTAACTTGGAGTTGATGGTAGATGAAGGTAAAACACTTCTGTACTGACAGAGAGTAACGCACCTTGTATAAGCAGTCCCTTGTCTTTTTAAGGGGAATGTAACAGTTTTAAGCTAATCTGCTACCCCCCTTTCTTGCGAATATATATGTATAGAAGTTGGTGGATTTTTTTCCTTACATTAATTTACTTATTTATCATGCATTGTATCAGGATCACAAGATGATGTTGGTGGGCTGCAGCCTGTAAGATGCTGGCACTTCAGCCTCCCCTCAACAGAGCACTTTGTTTTGTGCCAGGCTGGCTGTGCTTAATAAGTAGCACATACTGCCATGCTTGGCTAGAGGGGGGGCAGACCCTGCTGCATCAAACCCAGAAAAAGTGTTGCATATTAGAAAGAAAACCTACATTGTACTCTAAAAATACTATCTTTTTGCTGGTCATACTTTCTCTATTCCCTTTCGGGTCTCTCCAGTATCTCATACCACTCAGCAGAGAGATTTGCTGGACAAGCGCAATGCTCTTACTGAAAGAGGCATTCTGCGATTTGAGATTGCTCAAAGCTTTTTTTCCCTTTGCTGCACTTATTTGGGGGTGAGAGGGAATCTAAAAATGTATGAGGGCAGAAATAATTTCCCTTTTCTTTAACAATTGCACCCATGATGTCAGCTGCTGCCAGTAATGTAGAGTGATAAATTGACATTGAACTTGAACAGAATTCATGGCGTGCTGGAGACAATAAGAACCTCTGAGGAAATAATTATTTTGCTGCCAGGAGCTCATGCATCTCCAATTAGTTGGTGTGGGGACTTTAGAGTAGCCTGCCTGCCTATTGACTGGGGTTGAGAGCTGGTGCTGCTGGCTCTGTGTTAATGCAAGAACTTGGGCATTGTGGTTTGCTCATAGCATGTCAGAAAAAAGAAAGAGAGTTACAAAGGTCTGATGTTCACCACTTTTGCTTGCTTGCTTGCAGGGAGAGACAGTGGGTATTGAAAACCAAGTTCAGTAATATGCTTTTTCTTGTGAATATAGGGCTTTGGTACTCTCACAGTGGCGTTTACTGCAGACACTTGGGTGTAGCGTGGCTTCTAGTGAGTGGGAGTTCGTTCACACACTGCAGTAGCTAGAATTTAATTTACAGTTCATGTGCTTGATTGATTTGGGGATGGCAGTGTTCCTCTGATCCGGTGACCATTGTTACTGCTTGGAATTGCAATAATTAATTTTCCCATGCAAGTAGTTAGTTTGCATTGTACATAGCACTCTGGTTTTGCTGGTTTTTTTTTTTTAGGGGGGATGGCAGTTATAACTTAAGAGCCTTATCAGGCTGTTTTCCTCCTGTCTCTGTTGAAGTCAGTGTGAAGGTCAAGGGTGTTCCATGACAATCTATAATTAAGCTCTTGCTTTTCTTTATAGTAAAACATAAATGACAATCTGGCACTCACTTTCTGTGACTTTCAGTGAGAGACCGGCACCTTGATGCCACTTCTGCCTTTGGAAATTTCACTCTGTATTCAAAGGTCATGTTCTTGCAGAGGAACAATCCTTGGGCATGTATTTCTCTTTCTAAAAAATATTGGTACTTATGAGGCAACAGAAGAAAAGATAACCTGCCAAAGTCTGTAGCTTTCTTATGTTTCAATGAGATATCTCTGCTGAGTTTTGACACAGGATATGTTTGTGTGTGTCATGAAGTTTTGGAATGTTGTATTCCCTATCTAAATAACAAAACCAGCTTTATATGAGGCTATATTTTATTCTGAGCTGCTCTTGTACTTTGTGTTACAGAGCATGGATCCTCGGATCTGTCCTTCTCCCTATAGCTGTGCCTCTCAGCTCTCAGCCCCTGATTTGGGCTTGGCTTCCTCTAACAAACTTCCAAAATGTGGGACAGGCAAAGTAAAAAATTTCATTCATGGAAACAAACATTTTATTGCATCATGCCTTCAGCAGTGATAACTTCTAATAACAGTAGTTCTACAGTTCTGTATTTTTCCTGTGTATAACTTTCAGCAATGAAATTGTCAAACATGAAGGGTGCTGTGAAACAGCAGCTTGGACAATAAAATTTGATGTCATCTACTGCAAAGAGGTTGAAAGTTTGGTCTCAACCAATAAAAGAAGGGTTGTTTCCTCTGGTGATATCTATATACTTCACTGCTTGTAGGTTTTCAGTGATGTGTCTCTGGCTGTATATGGTTTATTTGGCCTCATCAGTTATGATGTTACATTATATAGGTGTAATTTTTTTGGGGGGAGGGTCTTATTTAAGCATGTTACAATATAAAATGAAGTGTAATTGGTACGTTTTGTGCAAATGGTCTTGTCATGACAATTGATGGCAG